>JAVTVY010057224.1:0-29369 GCA_036873755.1 Hanleya hanleyi | reverse complement strand
TCGATCAGAAAAATCCTGAAGTCGCCCATGGTTCTCCTAGTTTTTTCTGGACGGCTTTGTGTGTACAAAGGGGTACCAAGACAAAGGAATCATACACGCGATTACAGTGAACTCACAATTACCAGAAAAACTTACAAAAAAAAAACAGAAAGAGACTTACGAACTTGTACATATAGCGATTCTTATTTACCTCTATTTATATCTCCTACTATTCTCTCATTGTTATTTATTATTTACCTATTTATTTATTTATTTATTTATTTACTTAGCACTGGAAAAGTTATTCAATAAACAAAGTAATGTAACGCGAAAGTCAAATAAAACATTGAGTTGATGGGCCACGAAATCCGAATGGGAAGCGGCCCTTAAACTACAATTTCAATCAATGAAAAAGGCCTTATTTTAGACATTTGTTCACCCCGCCGACAATATAATTTTCATCTATACCATGAATTTCTATGACCATTGCGGGTATCAACCAGGGTAGATGTAGACTTCCAAAGTGGTGCAGATTTTTTTCATTGCTGCCGAAGTGACACCCTATAGATATTAGTTTCGTTCCACCGAAGATGGGGTAGGTGAATTTAAACAACTCATTCTTTCTTATTTATAGCCCAATCGGTCTGAAGTACTCATCAATAATGGCAAAGTTATATAATATCATGATTTGTTTATGTAATCCAATCATGTGGCGTCACGTGGGGACCATATCCAAATGTCACCTGAAAAAATATTCTCTTTCAAAAAGGGGTATATGTATTTGAATTGGTATATATCTCTCAACATTGATCCCATCTATCCAAACATCATTATTTATTATTCAGTGCTGCGTAGTGCAGTTTTTTAATACATGTACCTAAGGTCGTAGTTGTATTCGAATGCTATAGTACAATTAGAAAACTTAAATGTTATTTGAACAAAATAAATAATCACCCAATTAAAAAAGGGGGCATGTGTGAATAAATTGATATATCTTTGTTATTAATAACCGTAAGTGTCTGAAATTTATTATATTATATTTATTATATATGCCAGAGTTATACACAATCAGGAATTGGTTTTGTATCTCAATATAGACATCATTCAGGGGCCGTATCGAAATATCAACACGAAAAAAACATTCCTTTTCAGAGAAGGGGGTTCGTGTACTTCAATGGCGTAATTCACTTATGAAATAATCCAATCTTTCTAAACATTATCATATACAGTTCAAGATTTTGCGTAGTCTTTATTATGATCACAGATGTTTTTGTTTCCCAGTTGCATGATGTCAATTGGAGGTAATATTCGCCTCAATTGAACAAAAAATGAACCCTCTGAAAGACGGGTGTATATGTAATTAAAGATTTATATCCCCCTCAAATATTGTCTAATCTGTCTAAAATTCATTTTCGACCACTCCGCACTATTGCCAGAGTATTGTAGTGTCAGCATTGGTTGTTTATTTTCATTTCAACCGATGACAGCACATAGGGGTCATATCAGAATTACTGATAGGAATAAAATGCTCCCTCCGACAAAGACGATCGATTATTTATTTGGTGTGTCTAAACATCAATCAATATTCAGAATTGGTCAGTATGAATAAAAGTAAAAGTGTTCTTGTAAATTAACCGTATGACGTCATATGATCTGTAGTCAATTTACAAATGAACACAAATAAATAGGTAGTATGGTGTTACGGGAAATTGCATGGTGTCAGGGAATATTCAGTCCAGTTTCACAATTCAAGTGTACCACGTCAGGAGATTAATAGCAGGTAGGATTGAGTGAACATGGCTGTTGAAGACAATCATCGCTGAGCTGGTGAGCTAATTTTTAGGTTGGTGACCTACATTACCTTCCTAGACTGATCACGTGGTAATGCATTGAAAAGAACTTCGCTAATCACAGAAGAACAAAGTGATACGATATAAATCACTTATGCGTGGTAGATCAGTAGCTTTAGTACAGAGGGGTTTATTTGCTGGAGTTACCCAATTATAGTAGTTGGAAATCCTCTTAGAACAGAAGTAATAACCGCAAAGCAACTGCTCTGTAATATATGTATATGTATTTTTTTTCCAAAAAACGGACAGCAAACTCTCTCTACAACACATCATACTGGAAACTTTTTATCCCGGATTATTTTGAACATATTTCTACTATACTTTGTGCAAAAGATCCGGGATTACATGTCAAAGTCCAGACACACGGATTACGCTTAACATGGAGCGTTTCGCGGAACTCGAATACACATCTCTACCATCGTTTTAGCTTGGCCTGAGCTTGTCCCTCTCATATTATCAGACTTGACCCCACGCTCCGTCCCCAGCGTAACCGCCTTTCGCTGATTTCAAGAAGAAGAAGAAAACATACTAGAAGAATAACTCACATCATTCATACTTTTTAGGAAATAATCGAGCTATTCGTTTAGCTCTTCACACGTTCATAGCTCGATATTGAGCACTCAATCAGCTTCGTTTTGAAACTACCTATGAGTCTGGTTGGTTACAGTCAGTCGCAGTCAGCGGATGGTAGACCATAATTTGAACATGAGGTTAGTATTGACACTTGAAGAATGGAGTCGGTTTACATCATCAAGAATCACTTAAGCATCATTAAATTGACATGTTGAGGTCAAATGACTTGCCTTTTGCAGCTTGTTATCAGATGCTAAGCATAATGATGAATATACTTGTCGCAATCAAGGCTGAATGCACCAAAGTTTCCGTTTTAATCGTTTTGGAATATAAAGTCGTGCACTAATAATCAGAGATAAAATGAATATGACAGGAACAAGATGTCATTTAATGAAGGAATCGTTTCACTATTCGGCGAGGGTTCATTTTGAATAAGATCAGTTGTTGTTCTGCAATTTATCGATGAAGCTCCGGTTGAAAGCTTACTTAACCCTATCTGGCCTGGGCTTTTTGGGACCTGTCCAGGCCTGGGGGGGGCCGAAATGGCCCCCCCTAATTATTTTTCTTACCCCTTGAGCTAGGGGGCTGAAACTTATTACACTATACCCTTGGGTCAAGCTCTACCAGAAAATGTAAAAAATTCCAAGATGGCCGCTTTGATGACGTCACAGTGACGCCATTTTGAAAAACGGCATTTTTTGGTCGATTTTTTGGTCAGATTTTCCGAATTTTTTATTTTTGCAATTTCTCCACAAAAACTGCATGAAAAATTAGCAAATATTAATGTGATATGAAATAAAATAGTTTTTGCCCACTTTTCATTGCGGAAAAGCAGAAATTTTGAAGAAATATGACAAAAAATCACTTTTCTGGTACACCACGTGGCCGCCATCTTGAATTTACCCATGATCCTTTGCTCGGTGGGTTATGAAAATAGGCTCAAAATGACCCCAATAAGACAAATGATAAAGTCACGGAGTTTCAGCTCTCCATTTTTCGCCGTTCCGGAGATAGTGCAGAAAGTTTGGTAGGGGGGGCCATAATGGCCCCCCCCAGGCCAGGTAGGGTTAAAGAAGATGAAAAATCAACATGAAACTTGCAATAAATGTTATGAAGCTGGAGGTGTACAGGGAGATATGAAATTTCCCTCAATTTCATGAAAAAAATTAACATTTCTGACAATGGCCAAGGAAGCCATTTTGAATTTAGCACTGATACAGTATGCGGCAAGTAAATATGCAATGATATAAAAGATACCTCGATTTATTGTACCACTCATTCTGTAGCTTTTGCAAGTTTCAGGGAAAGTCATATTTGGCAGTCAAATGATGAACAGCTGAACTACAATAACTAACTCTGTGAATAACTGATGCAGTTGTTCTTAAGAGATATATAGTAAAACAGTTACAGACGAACTATTCATAAAGATATGCTGAACCTATCACCTATGTTCTGCTCTCCTATATTTTTCAACAGAGATTATTTTATTCAGTTTGTATTTTAAAACGAATCTTAACTTAGATATGATAAAAAATATGATAACAGTATTCACTTCTACACAGTCCAGGCAGATTGGTTCAGTATTGAAAAATATATTACTATATAATCAAACATACCCCTTTTAGCAGCCGCGAGTACGTTTTCGACTTGATATTTGAATATGGTCCCCAGACGACGTTACAGAACTGGAAATCTACCATCTAATATATAACTTTCAACTGCTGAGTAATAAATGAGGCAGTTTAGACAGCCCAAATAATTATTAAGAATTATGTGACGGGTGTTTATACATAACCCCTTTTCAAGACGGAGTATATAGATATGTTGAAGTGAAATTTGATTACAATCCCAAATTACATCATACGGGTAGAAAGATAAAGCAAAAGTACTAACTGTAAAACACTGCTAATTACTGTTGAGAATTATATTATGATATTCAGACATATTTGGATCAGTAATAAGTAGGATATAGCAACACACTTACACATACCCCCATTTTGGAAAGGAGTATTTTTTATTCAAGTTGACATTTGGATACGGCCCCCAAGAATGTCATACTGGATTGAGATACAAAAATGATTCGTGGTTGTATACGGCAATGGCATAAATGCTGAATAAAATATAATGAATTTCAGACAGACAGGGCCATTATTAAGAAAGATATCGCATTTCTATCACACAAACACGTCTTTTAAGTGGCAATATATTTTTCTGATAAAGTTTTATTTGAATATCTCCTCCAAATACACCATATGGTTGGGATACAACCACGGTCTTATGATTAAAAAACTTCGCGAGGTAACAAGGAGCAATATTGTATCATGTTTACATAGATTGGTTCAATAATACGGAAGATATCGCTATACACCAACCCCCTTTTTTAAACGGGAGCAATTTTTTTCAGTTGACATTTGGATATGGTCCCCAAGTGATGTTACAAGGACAGGATACAGGAACAAATCTTGATAACATATAACTCTGCTACTATTAATGAATAATATACGATACTGTTTAAGCAGATTAGACCAACAACAAAAAAGCTACGGCGATTAAAATACACCTACCCCCATTTTCGGCAAAGTAGAATGAACGCCAGTAGTGGAACATATCGTCGGCTATAGAAAAAAACTACACCACTTTGGAAGTCTACACCCACCCTGGATAACAGCCCCCATAGCCATAGAAAGTCATGGTATAGATGGAAATTATCTTGCCGATGAACACATTCTCCAAAACCCGATCTTGACTCCCAGACTATATGATTATGGAACGCATTTCCAGAAAGACCCCATTAATTCCTACAGTTTACATCTGAGATTATCCCGGTCCTAACTACATTATCAACGCGTGACTATGTAAATTGTTCAACGATATACCATTCAATATTCTCTCAGTATCTATACGAGTTTACCAGACTGCAAAACATTCATCAATACCAAACACGACAGAAACACCTCAATCTTTATCGACCGTTCTACAATTCTCAACTATCATTTTATACTACTTATATCAAAGGACCGCGAATATGGAACCAACTTAACACAGAACTCAAGTCAATTACTTCCATATCATTATTCCAAAAAAGATTAAAATACCACCTAATAACTCGCGACATTCAAAACTAAAAGTAAAATGACCATCCAATAGCCTACTATAAAAAATTATATCATTACATTAAGTTTCATATATATTGGTGTGTGTGTGCGTGCGTGTGTGTACATGTGTGTTTATATAAATATGTAATAATCATATTATCAAATAATCATAGTTATATATATCATTGTATCATATGTTCCCCAAGTACACCTATTAAGCTATCCTCTCCTTTGTATATACGTTCAAAACAAATGTTATTGATCTCTCTGAGCTCATATAATTCACCATTATATTATTAGTAAATATATTTATATACTTAAATTTATTTTTTATTATAATATGCGCTAAATTATTATGGGATAGAACAAGCCCATCTGGGTTTTATTCCCGCCATTATGACACCAACCATTATGTATACATATATTGTATTATCTGAACCATTATTTTACCATTGTTATATTTATTGTTATGTTGGTATATGGTGAATAAATATCAATCAATCAATCAATCAATCAATCTCTTCTTTTGCTATCACAGATGTCACCGACGCAGTCAGCTTGACGCCCAACGCCAGTCAGAACGTTTTAAACGTGTCTGGAACCGTTAACCAAAGCATGGATGATTCCACAGACCAATTCATCGCTTGTCTTTCCAGAATACAAGAAAACTTTGACAATCTGAACACCAATGCCAGCAATAACATCTCCTCTGCAGATCTACCACAGATGTGTCTGTTAGTATTCATTCGCCTAGTCACATATTTGGAATGATATCACTTTGAGATAAATGGCCAACCACCAAGTGTATCCAATCATATCTGATGAATGTTTTTGTTTTGAGATCTTAACGTATACAGGACTAATTTGCATTACATAGTCATAGTTACACCATAAATTTATCAATTTAATACATATGGTTCATACCAAGTCGTGGAAGATGACTGCACATCATTGTCATACATTCGTGCATGTTTAGCGAATAAGAAGCGCGAGTCTTATTGAGCAGTTTGAATATGTGTGTATATGCAGAATAGTAGGTCAACGTTGGTCCTTTGATTAGCTAACAAGGCTTTGGTGTATGAACGATATTCAATTTGTATCGTTTTAGAAGACTGAACAGCAAACACGAGGAAGACGTGAAATGTGTAGAGGCAGGTCTGCAAAAGTACTGTCAGTCAGCTGAACCGAAATGTGACCAACGTGAAATCTGGTCCGATCTAAAAAACGATGTCGCCACTTTGTGTCACAATGGTCAGTGAAATGTTATTCTGAGTCTAATCTTTATGTAACTGTATTTAATTGCGTATCGCCATTTCAAGTATCTCTCAGTAGAACTGAGGGAACTTCATCGAATTCCACAACTTGATAACATGACGACATGAGCTCATGATACTTAAGGCCTTACACATCCGGGCGATTTCCTAATACAAACTAAATAATTTTAGTGGACTGGAAATTTTGGTGGCAGAGATAATGATGCGGCAAGGGCTTCACTAGAAAAAATTAATTTTCTTGTAGAAAATGAAATCTTTAACCGATGATAATTTGTTTAAAAATTGTTGGCGAATTTCGTGAATCAAGATCTTATAAGGAATCAGTTTTATAAATTGTCTTGATTCAAGAACATCAGTAAACAATTTATTTAACAGGACAGTGTCAGGACAAGTTTATTTTTGCCTGGCATTTTTTTTTTCAAGACAAATTAATATCGATTGAAGATTTCATTTTCTGTAAAAAAATATTGCAGTGTTGCATATTGTATTTTTTCACCCAGCATGTCCCAACTTCCGCAATGTCGAAAAGGTTGTGTTGCAGTGCTGGAAATCCTGGTCAGACATCGGTACTGCTCAAGAAAATAGCCGCTTCCTCGATTTTTGCAGGTATTTACGCTTCTCTGGGAATAAAGGGCAAGGCTTTGGTGTAAGACCTCCCATTGAAAAGGTAATATCCTGGACAAAAGACTGACAATACAACTTGCAGCAGATCCTTTGTCAATTATATTTCGTGAGTCTTACACCAAATCGTAGCCGAATAAAGAAATAAAGTAAGAAGTCTTTGAATAATGTTATGTTTGTGGTCATTGACTTCGACTTTGCCAGAAATTGATGAGCAATAGATCTGAGTGAACAAAACGTTTTCATAAGTGTTTGATCACTAGCGGAATTTTTTATCGAATCTTTTCACAGTTAGCATTTTGTACATAATGTATACATTAGGTGCTCTCATCCCTTGGATTTGGATATTCAATACGACTGAGATTGATTTCATTTTTGACAGACAGTTGAGAGAAAATGAGGACTGTCTCTCCCGGGCCACATCAAACTGTAGTGGAATTTTCTCCTCGGCTATATTGGCAGCTTCTATGGCCAAGAGTTTACAACAGGGCGCGTATGCTGTGGTCAACGAGGAGGCTCAAGCAGTGTGTCCAAAAGGTACAAGTAGGTATATAGACGACGATAGCTGCCACTCGTATTTTCGCATTCTCGCCCTCTGAAAAAGTAGAGGACACGAGAACGCGGGGATCTCGCGCTTTCTATAGGGCGAGAATGCGAGTGGCTGCTATCGTATATAGCAAAAAAAACCCCACAAACATCATAGTATATGTGTCAGTTATAGAATATGTTTTGCTGAATCGTTATCGCCTCTTAGTCAGCTCTTCAATTTTGGTGGTGGTTACGAACACTTTTATGGACAAATATCTTGACAGTTTCTATTAGTTACATGAAAAGACTGGTTATACACTCTTAGGAAAAAGGGTTCTAGGTAGAACCCTAAAGGGTTCTTCAGCTTATAGCTGTGTGAGAACCCTTTAGGGTTCTAAGTAGAACCCTTTTTGAAGGGTTCTAGGTAGAACCCTTTGGAAAGGGTTCTACGTAGAACCCTTTTTTATCAAATGGTTCTAGGTAGAACCCTTTTGAAAGGGTTCTATGTAGAACCCTTTTTTGTCATATGGTTCTAGGTAGAACCCTTTCACAAAGGTTCTAGGTAGAACCCTTTTTGGCATATGGGTCTAGGTAGAACCCTTTGAATGAAAGCTTACACACCTTTTTATAGGTGAGTTCAAGCTTTAATATATTACACCGAACTAATGCACAAAATATTGTTTGAAATTGAAAGCAAGGAGAAGAAGTTTTTCATGCATTCTAGTAGCCAAGGGCCAAATTCAGTAATATTCGTCAAGGTCCCCAATAATTTGAACGCTTCATAACACTTGAGATGCTAATTCCAAAACAATATTCCATCCATGTACAACTCTAATTTGTTTTACACGGTGCAAAATTGTGCTCTTCAAGATGTTAGGAAAGAGAGTTCTGCACAATCGGAGATTTGGATTTTTATCTGAACGAGTTGAAAGGCAGTCTAAGGTGATTAATTTATTAGACACCTTACCATACACATGCATGAATCTGAATTTTGCGTTGAAAGCTTTCTTGAATATTGCCTTAGAGATACATAGTTTGGGGTGTGATATCTCCATGGCCACAAGAATGATGAATAATTAAAAATACGACTGTTGATTTTGTTAGAGAAAAACATTTGTATTTATTGTGATAGATCTGGTTCCATTCAAAAAGATAGGAGAGAAAATCATGACCAGCAAATCTGATAAAAGAACTTTCACTTTCTCTTCAGACAAGTCCTCGCTCTCTGGTTTCCACTGTTCAATATCATATTAAATGAGAATGTACATGTTGCTTTCAGAGTGTTCAATATTATGCCTCACATCAACCATGCAGGTTAGTTTGACACAAAAAGTTTGAAATGTGTCCATTGTGAGGAGACCTGTCCATTCAGTCCATCAATGATGTATCAACCCTGCTTACTCTGATGGGCACTGGTGTGTTCACATTTAATAAGAAAACAAACTTTTCCAGGAAGAGCATGGTCTTTTTTTAGTCCTTTAGGGTACTCTACACCAAACACATACTATAAGGCAAATATGGCACTCGGACCGAATGAAATATCCATGGTGGCGTCATCATTCAGCACCTGAATATCATCCAAGTAAATGGAAATCTTCTCTGCATTTAACGGATTTCCTTCTCTGCAATTTTGCAGGGCCATTACAGGAGTTGGAATTTGGAGAATCTGAAACAGATTAAAAATGCGATTGATTTGCAAGCCGATTTTATACCAGTGTCAAGAAGCTTAGACATGGAAAACAGTGAAACCTGTATAAGCCGATCATTCTTAGGACCAGATATATATAGTCGATTTTGACAGAATTCTGGTTTATCAAGTTTCAAATACATGTTTACACTATACACAAGCGAACAATAAATTGTTCCTCTTTAATAAACTATAACTTCAGTAATACTGGATGGTGTTTTACTTGCACACATTCATATGTATATGATTGAATTCACCTGGAAAATATTTAAAAAAAAAGCTGAATGCTAGATAGAATAATCAAGATGTGTCCTCTCCAAACATCCAGAGGCATATATACATGTAAAAGCGTAGATGGGAAACAAGCAAAACATGTACTGGCACATATGTTAGCTAGAAAGTTCTGTGAGTGTCAGATTCACACACTCACGTGTATGTGCTAGATTCACACAGAAAATGTTAAGGCAGACCTGTACTTTTGGGATACAGATGTTATAGCTAGAAAGTTTTGTGTGTGTCCGCTTCACACACTCGCGTGTATGTGCTAGATTTCACACAGAAAATGTTAAGGCAGATATGTACTTTCGGGATACAGATGTTAGCTAGAAGGTTTTGTGTGTGTCCGCTTCACAGACTCGCGTGTATGTGCTAGACTTCACACAGAAAATGTTAAGGCAGACCTGTACGTTTGAGATACACATGTTAGCTAGAAAGTTCTGTGTGTGTGTCAGCTTCACACACTCACGTGTATTTGCTAGACTTCACACAAAAAATGTTAAGGCAGACCTGTACGTTTGAGATACACATGTTAGCTAGACAGTTCTGTGTGTGAGCTTCACACACTCACGTGTATGTGCTAGACTTCACACAAAATATGTTAAGGCAGACATGTACTTTTGAGATACAGATGTTAGCTAGAAAGTTATGTGTGTCAGCTTCACACACCCGCGTGTATGTGCTAGACTTCACACAAAAATGTTAAGGCAGACATGTACTTTTGGGATACAGATGTTAGCTAGAAAGTTATGTGTGTCCTCTTCACACACTCACGTGTATGTGCTGGACTTCACACAAAAAATGTTAAGGTGGGCATGTACCTTTTATTCTCATACGCCAGCTTACATATGTTAATTTTCTTGAACCAATTTCACGAAAATGGTTACGCAAAACAAACTGGATTGCAATTTTCAATACAAACTAGCTAATTGTTGCTTTGATAAAACGCTTGAGACTCTTGATAAGTGAAGAACTAATTAGTAATAGACACAGAAAGTATTTATGGATGACGACAGGCTAATAAACCTGATAAATATCTGATCTGAGGCATTCATTTATTTTGCTGTGGCTAATGTGGTCAGAAAAAAAGATTGAAAACTTACATGGCAATCTGACTTAGCTGATCAAAGAGGACTCTAATCAGTATGGTCTTTATCTTCGTCCTCCGTGAGCACTTCAGCTCTCCATCATCAGTTTGGAGAGCCATATTCACTAATGGTGGGAAGCTCAAGAGTCCATATGTCCTTGGATTCTCCTGCTCAGGTCTCTCTGGTTCAGGAATAGATGGGTCAGCATTAGATGGTCCTGGCAATGGTCTGAATAATAAATGTCGTTTCACATTGATTATAATACAGTAAACATAATTTGAAATTATACTTTCTGTTCAGTATTGTTCAAATAAAGTAGGATCTGGGGTCATTTACCATGGTATGTACATGTCCTTGAAGCACTTTGCCCATTCCAAACTCTTACAATTATGTTTTCTTAGGAGGGCTCTCATTAATACACATGTAGAAAAATATATTTCTCATAATTTGCGAGATTGGTTAGTTGTATAATTTTCAATGCAGTAATATAAGTCCCAAGAGATCAGTTCAGAAACACTGGTACTTGACTCCTCTGACATGGCATCATTCTTCTTCAAGTCTTCTAAGGCGTCAAGAAAAACAGTTTGTTTTCGAATTGTTGGGAAGAGCCTCTCTGTCATCCTCTCATCCTGGAAAGTGTGGGGCCATCTATTTCATTCTCTGAAAACAGTACAGCAAAGGGGAAATCAAATTTCAGATCTGCACCTTCGTATGCATTTCATTCCCAACTAAAGGGTGGAAATACATTTCCCCTAGAGTGGAGAATGAATTTCATGGCAGGCGAAATTTATTTTAACATGGGTGGAAATTCCCCCCAAAATAAACAAATACTTAATTGATAAATAAATCCAATGGCAGTTATGAGCTACTTAACTGGTTCAATTTAAGGGCAATGCTGAATATCCAAAGTGCATGTCCGATAAAATTCAAATTTTTGTACTTAAACAAATTGTCTTTAAACTCCCTCAATAACAACTGAAGTTGTACAGCATGAATAACAAATGTAACATGTAGTTACCATGATTATTTTTAAGTTATTCCACTCTATAAACCATGGCATAACTTGACATCATATACAAATTGATATGATGATCACGTAATTTGAAAATAAACATGATAATGAATATCTGAAATTTCCAATGATCTCGTCACTTCCTGTAATTATCCAGAAGAATTACTCGAGTATAATTAACGGCATGACAGACTTTTTCCTGGAACTTTTCAAAGTTCTCATTTTTCAACATTGATAGTTTCATTTTTCTGATTGGCTGTTTACCCGCATTTAAAGTGCTAAGCTAATTCAATTAACACTAGAAAATATCAATTAACATTGTAATTTTGCAGATAAATTATATTAGAATTAGCAAGTGAAGGCAAACATCTGTTCAAAGTATGGCTATGAGAAATTGAAATATATCACATTTCTATAGGATATCGTCGTCAGATGTAAATGCCGTCATTTACATCTGACGACGATACAGCTCACCAATCTCCAATGTACGAGTTGTCACAGCGAAACAGCTCACCAATTACCAGTATACGAGTTGTCAGAGCATTTCCATCATAGCTCTCTAGATTTGTATCTAATACCGCTTATGCCGGTGCTAGGGCCGTGTGGTCATATCATCCAAGTTGCCACATGAACAGGTACAATAAAAGCGTACCTGAGATAAAACACATATCACGAATCGTTAGATTCTTGGTATGTGCTTAAGAATAGGTTAACCAGAAGACTATTCTGTGAAGTCATGTGACGCAGTCAGTATGTCGGCACCTCTTCCCACTTCCCTTATATGTGTTGTAATTACTGACCTAGAGCTCTGGTGAAGATAAAATGAACACTAAAATAGATAAGTGACTGTATACATTGGACTGTAACGGTTAACTGTTATCTAAATCCCGGATGTAACCGAATCGAATCAGCAGGCCACTTGCCTGGGTCACTGGACACGTGGCACACAGCTGACCACGGTAGGCCTACGCTGTCCGCCAGGCCTATTGTTCCTGGCGCGAGTTCTTTGTTCACCTCTTGTTGTTCTTTGAATAGTTTGACGCGAATGGTTGGTCTCATTCAACAAAAAAAAAGTTTGGAAATTTAGAGGAGCGGGGTATATGAAAAAAAATAATAAACGTTCGTACGGTATTCGTATATTGAGAGATAGAATCCATGCGCCCCGATACACATGTTTTATAAGCTAGCACACATGTACCCACGGCATGCCGGCCACAAAATTCTCGGAATTGTATTTGTAAATTAACCCGAATTACTGATCAACTGACGACACCATAGTCATTATTTAGGATATTTGTAACTTCCGAAATTGATATACGTACCTATGACTGTTTCATGTAGTCTTGTTCCTGGATTAATCTGAAAACTCGGGAAGTGTCCAACGCTCGTTGACAACGCTCAAAACTCGCGAAGAACCCTTTAGCGCAAAAGGGTTCTACCTAGAACCATCAGTGTTCGTGAACAACCCATGAAGAACCCGTTTTTCTTAGCGTGTATGTCCCATATGAGCCACTGTATAAATTAGTATGAGTCATATCTCTCTGAATATCTCAGAGAAGAAGTTTTAAATGAGGAAATACTAGATTCAGTGTAACATGGAGTATCTGCACCTGGACTATTCGGTTAATATCCACACTGTGATAATCCTGATAACACTCAACCACCTCGCTGGGGGTCTAATAATACCCCAGCCACCAGTCAAATTTTTGGACTGGATTCGGGGCCGCGCACATCGCCGGAAGTGAGATCATACATAGCAAAATAGATGTTTGTCGAACATTTCGATTACTTTTCAAGTCTCCATAATACCTCTGTTGACCTAGCTTATAAAAAAATTCTCTGGAGATTATTTTCTCTGTTTATCTGGACAGAGCATATATGAAAAGTAGTTCGCTCATGTGCAAAACTGTGGGACTGGTTCGGCAGGATTCAAACTGAACCGTGCGTACGTGGGTTTTTCCCAAAAAGTCATAGCAACATAGTAAAGGTATTACTTCCGCTATTGGAGGCATAGACTCGTACCCAGCTCCAATTCGCTATCGCTCTATGGAGACTAGTTATCGACAGGCATTTTAAATCAGCACTGCACAGTGATTGGCCCATGGTATTCTTCACCCACAATGCCCCTCCACGCTTGTTTGGGCGTCGGCAAAATGGTACATCTTCAGAAAATTTATGACCTAGGCCTATCCCAAAATTGTTTAGCATAATCAGATAAACAAGACTAGTACGATCAGACAACATGAAGGCGAAAATACTGTATAATTGACGTAATTCGTTGTTTTCCGCGTTTCAATGGTTGATCTTCAATGCAGAATCTAGGTCAACTAAATTTATAATGTCTGCTGCTTCAAACGAGTAGTAGGCCTACAAGTACGTTCAGTTTTATTTTTTTTAACAACAAAACTTGCATAATGTTAGCAACAAAAGTACATATCATAGGGCGTATGAACAGTACTATGTATTGAATGAAGAACAGAAATGCTGCAAATTCCCTGACCTGATCATGAACCTGTCACGTTAAGAACCTTGGAATAGGTCAAAAAATTTCCGAAGATGTACCGTCTTGCTGGATGTCGTGGTAGTCGAAGAAGCGAGGGCTTTATTTAGGAAACATACCATAATCGCTCATCGCTCATCAAATCTTACCAAGGATCTATATAATACGTGGTGGATTGGTGGCCGTAGCGCTCAAGGCCCTTTATCGCACCATAGACGAGTACTGGTCACTAGATACACACGAACAACAACAACACATATTGACATTAGTCTATTTACCGGTCTAGATTTAGACCGGTAATTCAGCCAATCAGAAAAT
The DNA here is from genome assembly GCA_036873755.1 of Hanleya hanleyi. Classification (NCBI taxonomy): domain Eukaryota; kingdom Metazoa; phylum Mollusca; class Polyplacophora; order Lepidopleurida; family Hanleyidae; genus Hanleya; species Hanleya hanleyi. Next base: position 14,568 of record JAVTVY010057224.1, on the reverse strand, counting down.
ACAAAATGCCTGCCGCTGACTAGACCCCAACGGTGCCTGTGAGTTGAGGGCTAGGTACGAGTCTATTGGAGGCAGAGATGATAAATTAGCCTGTGAAATGGAGCATGCGATGTGGGGAGGATGAATAACGCTGTAACGCGTGAACTTAGCAATGCATCCAACTAAAACTACCGGTATTGTCCTGCAAATTCGCCGATTGTATTTGCCCCTAGGATTTTGATAGTAAAATTACCACCGCGCCACATACAGCACGTGCACATCTATAGATTTACAGACCTCATCTAAGATTTAAGGTTCATGTGGTACCGGTATTCTATGTTGTTGTTGTTGTTGTAAGGAGTGATCGAATATGATTTAACGTCGCTTTCAACAATATGTCAGTCATATCATGCATATGTCGACGTTGGATCATATCCTTTTCACCCCACGGGTATAGTCCTTTTCCTTTTTACCCGCCCGTGTTGTTGTTGTAACAGTGTGTTTTGTCACCTTTTAAAAAGGCCCAATATAATTATAGAATTAGCAAATCACAACCAACTGAAACTTTGCGTAACAAAATCTAAATCTTGGCCGCCTCTGTGCAATGTGAGGTAGGACTGAAGAAGTAGCTGCATAAAAACGATATTTTAAAACATCTGATTAATTTTTCGTACACCGGATCCTCATTTCTCAATAAATACCATTAACTAACTTTTTACTTGATTTGTTAAATTTTTATACCAAAATTCAGTTCACTAAAATTTAAGAACCCAGAATGCCCCCCATTGATCTTCATTTTCAAAATACCAAATATTGTTGATATTTTTCTCGTGTAACATTTTTATTTGTTTTCGCAAATGTTTTTAAACATCCTATAACTATTTATCATGCGTCCCACAATGTTTGACCTGTTATTATTATTACGGCAACAGAACAGTCTAGATAGAATATGTACAAAGTTCAGTCGTCTATGATTTGTTAATTTCAAGATATCTAAACATTGTGAAGGGATACAATCTACACAAGGACAAATTCGTTTCCCATGCAGGGCGTCTAGACGTTCGTAAAGTTAGACCGCGGTTCGCAGTTCGTTATTCGAGGCGACCAGCAATTATTTCCTCAGATCTATGGAAATCTGTATTTTTTAATTATGAGTACTTTGAACTCCAATCTCTGTATAGCAAGAGAGAATGTCATGCTCTATATCTTTGCATATTCATATCCCAAATCTGAGACCAGGGGGCGCTGCTAGGGGCGCTGTTATGAGCCGCTCTAATTTTATGAACTTTATGTCTATAGCCATTCGTGCTACGCGACATCAATTAAACACAAAGGCAAAGTTTTAATGAATGACACGAATCTCATTCGCTTTGGCTCGTGTTACACCAAGCACTCCCATCACTGACGAATCAATGTGTTCGAGTGCCACACTGGTCGATCCGTGCTGCAGCTATGTTACATAATATTTGCCGGGAAATCCTATATAATGTCCGACAGATGAAATACACGCGTCAGTCCATGCGTGTTTGTCTGTGTGTGTAGTTGACATAGTGTATTCGTCAAGTGTAAATTCCTGGAGAAATATGTTTGTGAAGAGTGTTGGTCTGTGTCTTCTGGTTTGTTTTCAGATTGGTAAGTTAGTTTTCATGGTATCGGAGTTTCAGAGTTCAATTATTCTAATTACATAAATTCTGTTCTTGGTGGATGGGGCGCCAAGTTTATTCGTACGAGGGTTTCTTTTTATTTAGAAGAGATTTTCTGGACTGCTCTAATTCTAATGTCTTGTTTCACCGGCCCTGTCACGTGTCCCTTTTTATATATGTTTTGTATATCCATGTATACATGTTTTAACCATTGCACGTGCTTACTCAGGGCCGTAACCAGGATTTACTGAAGGGGGGTTCGCCTTCACTCCAAAAGGGCACATCAGGAGGTTCGCTGTATGGAAAAAGGGGCAAATAGGGGGTTCGCTTCAGTGTTTGAAAAGGGCATTTATATCAGTAAAATACATGAAATTTCTGAAAGGGGGGTTCGCCCCAACCCAGAAACTCCCCCTTGGTTACGGGCTTGTTCTTGTGTAATGATCATCTAGCCGTTTTTAAGGGGGGTGACCTATGATCAACTACTGTTTTTCATAGAATCACCGGTGAGCTGATTACTAAATAGGCAATATAGTTGGTGGCCAATATCATATACGAAAATGTAACCCAAACCTTTGCTGAATGTGAATGACGCCCCTTTGAACAATGTAAATTGGATAATATAATTACAGAAACAAAGCGTCTCCCCACTGCCAGCAGAAGTCAATAAAGAAGAAACACACTCTTGAAAGATTGTCCTAAAAATTGTATGAAATCACTGCTACAACAAAGACTGTCAAAAAAGAAAATAACCTCGGAAAGCATTATTAAAAGACCTTTTATCATTTACTATGTCAAAATAATTGTCCAAGTGAATGATAATTCGTGTCCGCCAATATGGCGCAGACCCGTCATTTAAGACAACTTCAATCGGCAACTCTTTGCGTGCAATATACTTGGCCCTTTTCACTATTTGGTTGAATGGTTCCCCACATGTATTCACCTGTTGTACGTGTCTTGCATGACGGATTTGCCTAATATGGCAGTCCAAGCTGTGTAGAGCTATCCAAGACCGACTCTGTCCTACTCCTGTCGCCAACTGTGTTAGTTTGAAAAGTTTGTGCAGTCGGTGAGGAAAATGGCCTGGATTCTTTCTATTCGATCCCCAACTGCCTATTGTGATCAATTCATTCAGCCTCTTGTGATTGTGCCTGGTTCTACAAGAAGCTGCATAATTAATTGCCAATTGCCCCATATCTGTGATTTGATCCACATGTCCGCTACACAAAATTTGTAGACTAAGATAATCACTGAAGAAGTAAAATTATTTAAAAATGCTTCCCAAATCAATTTTCATATGTAACCGTGTTGTAGAACCTAATCATGATAAGGCGCAGAATTTTCTTAAATGCTTCTCATTGTGCTTAATATTTGTTCTTTAGCTGGCAGTCCCCAAGAACCATTGTTTTTGTGAACATATTCTCCTATTTACATTGTTTGATCAAAGAGGTGTCTTATTCATATTCAGCAATGTTTGGGGAACATTTTGGTATATGATATCGGCCACCAAATGTATTGCCAATTTAGTAATCGGATAACTTGTGATTCTATGAAAAAAGGTAGTTGAACATGTCGCCCCCTTAACTATAGGTGGTACATGCAATATATTCGTTGACCGATATCGTGTACTATAGTATTTTTCTTATAATTAGTCGCGGGTTTGAGGGCTTCTGTAAAATCAGCCGTATGGTTAAAATCAATTTCCTTTTTTAGAACGTATATAACAAAGTTATATCTATAGAATGTCCTACCACTCTCCGTGATAACTGCTGCAAAACTTGGAGTTTTAGAGCTTTTTTGTACTACCCGGGTTAAATGCCATAAGGGTTGTTCACGTGAATCTTCACCAATACATGGTATGTCGTCATAATCTATTCCTTTTTCTCTGGCCAGAGGGCAATAGGCGGGGTGAGCTATTCAGTTCTATATATGGGAAAGTGTCCTCAATCGATGTTACCTTCACAAGGACAGGGGCAATGCCTCCATGTGTGACTGCATGAATTAAAATGACAACTTCACGCGATCTTTATTTCAATGACTGTGTAATCTATGGATGGCCGTATGACCTATATTTACATTTTTATAGCAAATATCCCATTATTGATCCAGTCGATTAGAGTCGGACATCATCAACGGTATTGTAAGTGTATAGTTTAATTTGATTGCTCACTCGTTAATTACATTTGTAAACCTACGATGCGAAAGGGCGACATCGTGTTTTGGAAGACGTCACCCTTTGCGTTGTCGCTCACGCTTTTAATGCGGGGCACACTTTTGGTCCAACTAGATCACCATACAAGGGCATAGACAAGTTGTGAAGTTTGGGGGGGGGGGCTTAGAGGGAGAGTCGGAGAGGGGGGTATCCCCCCTCGCAGCGTAGATTTTCTTTTGAAAATTGATGGTAAATTGGCGCTCACTGGGAGCATTTGAGCGGTAAAAGTTGAACTTTTTTTTTGCGAAAATCTCTATAACAGTGGTGATCACTGCACTGATATACAAGGTGAAATGATCGTTCAATCCGGGGTTTGCACTATATTAATTCAAGTTATTTCTTAGATAATACTATTTTGCCTAGATAGCAGGGGCGGTGTTTTGATGCGTGGTTGACCGCATGAGTTCTTGTGGTCGTTCTGAAGTTGCCAAACTTATCAAAAATGTAAACTTAGGGGTCCTTTCTCGGAATAGTAGCGAAAAGTATCCATATTCATCATATTTACACCAGTTAAATAGTGACTTTGTGTCTGGGTTAGATTTTTTACCTATATTTCTAGGGTTTCTCTGAAAATTATTCGAGAGTTCGTATCTCTCGTTTGTGAATAAATAAATACGAAACAAATGACTGGGATCTCGATTAAAAAAAAGTTTATGGTGAAAAAGTTATGAAAAAATCTTTTCAGCCAACGTGTTGACCTTTTTCCTCCAAATGGGCGATATTTGATTGAATTGGAGCACATTATTCGTTTCTCGGAGAAAATCACACGGGATCTTTGAGTCCGATATCGCCAAACTGTTGCGTTGTTCTCTGACCGATTGCAATTATTCTAGTCCTTCTGGTAAGCATTGTTGATTTTACTTCCCCTGTAATATGCAACAATTGATAAAGATATGCGACAAGCTAAACATTTTCTTCTCTGCTATGTTTCCTTTTTGTTTCTTTCTTGCTTTCTTTCCTTTTTTCTCCCTTTTTGTTTTTTTTCTTTTTGTTATTTTTTTTTTGACGGACGTCAATATTTGGGGGGGCTGAAGCCCCCCCAAGCCCCCCCTTGTCTACGCCCTTGCCATACTATTGAAGTGATACGGTTATGCTGTGTCTGAGAGGCGTCCAAATCTTTGAGGTGTCGAGGACATTTGCATAACATAGCGGCTGTACTGGTCCACCCGTATTCTCGAATCTTAAGTTCTTTGTCAACGACAATAGTTTAATCTCATGTCTTCGTAACCAAACGACAAACAGAGCAACCCTTGAATGACATCTCACCCCGCCTATTGCCCTTTGGCCAGAGAAAAAGGAATAGATTATGACGACACACCATGTTTTGGTGAAGATTCACGTGAACAACCCTTATGGCATTTAACCCGGGTAGTACAAAAAAGCTCTAAAACTAAGTTTTGTAGCAGTTATCACGGAGAATGGTATGACATTCTATAGATATAACTTTGTTATATACGTTCTAAAAAAGGAAATTGATTTTAACCATACGGCTGATTTTACAGAAGCCCTCAAACCCGCGACTAATTATAAGAAAAATACTATAATATAATCGTGCAGTGTTGAAAGCAAAGATACCTCCTTTATCATATACTTTACGGAGATTTGAATTAACGAGTATAATTACAGAAACAAATACTCCACACACTTAAAACTAAACTGTTGAAACGAGTGAGTTTCAACGCTTTAGTTTTAAGCGTGTACTGTTTTTTACATGTACGTGGGTTCGTTGTTTACAGAAACGGTTCAAAACTTTTGAACTGTATTACAGCCATTTAAGATACGTGACGTAAAGCTTCTAGGCCTCAATTTAGAAACGGCCTATTTAATGTTTTTTTTTCACATATACAATTGTCAACTTAAATTGAAGTTAAAACTGGAACCCTCCTAAATTGCAGATATGCTGTTCAGTAACTAATTGTACAGCTTCATGTAAGAATGTTGTCTCTCTAACAACTGTCAGAAAATAATTTCTTCACATTTACTGTTTTGACATAATTATCAAAGGCAATGACAATTCGTGTCGGCCAATATGAAGGACCGTCAAAAGCTGTCTGGAATTATCCAAGTCCGGTTCGAGTCCGGTCGTATAGCCTGTTTAACAGTTCCATCCATCATCTCCAGAAAATTTGAAGGATTCGATAATCGGGTAGTCTGGTACACCCCTGTCGCCAAGTTATATTGATTTGAACCGGTTAGGTTGAATACCTTGGATGGGGTACTGTATATACCCAAGTTGGGGTACAGTACCTCATTTGAGGTATAGTGCTATACCCCTTTGAGGTAAAGGCCTATATAAATTCTATTTACCGAAAATTTATGAAGTTCTTCCACGCCTAGAACTTTAGATTTTGATTAGTCGTTGATGTTTACTTCGTATAAAGAGGTATTATATTCACATTCAACATGGTACAAGGATAATTTTAGCGTGATATTAATAAGGAAATATATTGCACACAGATTATTTGGTATACAGCACACAGATTATGTGGTAATTAAAGACCACCGATATTTTGTTCAATACAGGTTGGGCATGAACTCTGGAGATTTGTTCAGGCAGCCACTTTAGTCAGTTTAAAACTTGCCATCCGAAGGTAAAAAATAGTAGGTAAACGTTTGCGCAGGCCAGAGAATTAACATGGACAATGAAATGTCATGAACAGCAATTTAAATTCTTATATCCGAAAGATCTTGGCTGTAATTAAAAACTGTGTTGCTGGACTTGCAATAGGTAAATGCGTTGTTCCTTGTACAGGAAAATACTTCTCAGGGTCAAAGTGTCATGCTGTTGTAACAGAATTAGGATTTTTTTTAATGTTCACTAGTTTTTTTTTTGCATTCAGACGGCCTCGATTTATGTTCGTGAAATATTGTCCACTTCGAATAACTGTTTTAATGGGATATATAAATCATAACTAGCCACCGTGCACGGCCCTAAAATTTCCAGGACACCTCCAGCCATCAATACTTCAGAACTATTACCTCCAGCAGCTGGATGTATAGGAGATGGGAGCACTGATCTCGTCAGCTCCTGCAAAATATCCCCATAGATTTGTACATGTACATTGAAGTCCGGATGAACGATCTTCTCCATATCGCAATGGCCGCGCGTAAATTTTTTTTAGACCCTGCATGGAAAAGTCGACCAAGAGATGCCCAACAGTCTACTCGAATGAAGCGTGTAGAACCACCACAGGCCCTCTAAACAATTGTTTTGGGGGTGTGGATGGTGGTATGGCGGTGAAGTGTCGAAATATGGAGTCTCATATATATATATATATAAACCCCATGCTTTATAAAGCAAGGCGTTATATATATATATATATAGACCCCATATTTCGACACTTCGCCGTAATACCTCACACCCCCAACACTTGGACCTGTGAGAACCAGAGGCATACAGCACTTTCTAATGTTTGGAATAACGAAGCACCAATTAATATTTGGTTCCCATGTTGAATGCTTGACCTTGAAAATGTATGCATATATTTCGTGTTTGTATGTTATGAGATACATGTACCACGATCAGTACAGATATATCTTTGTGTGGGACTTTTTAGATCGAGAAGCATACGTTTTAAGAAATGTTTCAATTTGAGAAATTTCGGTCAAAACATGTTGGATTATAAATGAGATTAAAATTGTTACTTCTGGAAATGGCCTATGAATTTTAATTATCCCGTATATTGCAAAGTTTTTCTTAGAATATTATTTTTATATTGCTATTTTAAATATTGACCACATACCTTTCTGCTTGTTGCCAGGTGTGGGTTCTCGGATTGATTGGAACAGACTTATTGCGGATGCTGATGAAGGTCCACTTACAGCAGTAAAAGATACTCGTGGTATGTATTAAAACGTAACCGTAATAAGTTAAACAAGCAGCCAGAGGATGCTATTCCCTCGCCGAAATGACAGCAATATTTATTAGCTTTGTTGGTCTCGGGAGGGGGGGTGGGGGGGGGAGAGATATACACGAGGGAGGCAACTGCTACTTCATAGGCGTTGGATGCGGAAGGGTCCCAAGTCTTAAAATAGACTCAGAACAATTGACTGAACATTGATTGCTTCTGTAATATAGTTTCCATGCAGTGCAGCATGGAAATTATGTAACCGAAAAGCAACCCCAAGTGACCTCTCAAGGCATGGTACATGTATCAGCATGCGAACTTTGGGAAGAATCTGAAGAGGGGTCTTCAAGTTATTGCCCGGAAAGCAAATTTAGATTTGTAGGCACAAGTGTGCGAAACACAATCCCAATTAACATCGAGCAGTTCTCCAGTTATTGGCCAAAAACAAATTTCAGATTGTCATCAGGTTGACCACCTAAGCAGAACTGGATAAGACCAGCCCATGCAACATCTCATGGCAAGGTACAATGTATATGCATGCCTAATTTGGGAAGAATTCGATGAGCAGTTCTCAGTTATTGCCCGGAAACCAAATTTCGAGTGACATTTCAAAGCGTTTCAAAGTTATCGCTTGCAGCACAAAATAACGGAAAGAACCCTAGTGGCGCCACTTTCAGGAAGATCTTTCTGAAACAAATACCAATCAACATCTCGTCACAAAGAATGCATATATGCCAAATATTGAAGAAACTAGATACAGTCGATCGAATACGATCGAAAAGGCATCCCTTTTGCATCTTTAGTAAAGAAAACCTTCATTATTTGTGAAGAAAGTAAAAACATAAAACTCAGCAAAAACATCATTAACATGACCCCATAAGATACTTTGAGGGAAGGTACCAACATACCAAATTTAAAAGAATCAGTTCAGATCCAACATGCAATTTCTGTCCGGAAATGCAATTTTACCTTGGCCAACAGGTAGCTCCATGTATAGGCAGATAGGCATAAAAAATAATCCCAACAGGAATCTTGAGGCAAGATTCCTTGACATTGGAAATAGAAATGTTAAGTTGGCTCACCGTTGGCGCCACCAATGATCAGATGACTAGAAAACCATCCCAAGCGAAACCTTCAGGTAAGGTACATGTATTCATATACCAAACTTGGGAAAAATTCATTCAAGTTTTAAAAAGTTATTGTCCGAAAATATAATTTTAAATTTGCCACCAGGTGACTCCATCTATATGTGGATCAGCATGAGAAATAATGCCAAACGAGAAATTGAGGTGAGGTACATACACACCAAATTTGGAATGAATCGGTCAAGGTTTTTACAAGTTTCAGGCTCTCCAGCCAGATCTTGAGGCAAGGTACCCACACAACAAGTTTGGAAAGAATCCTTGAGGTTTGCAATTCATTCTCTGGAGATGCAAGTTTAACTTGGCCCCCAGGTGGCGCCACCCAGAGGCGGATTGGCACGAAAAACAATTCCAGGGAAGAACTATAGACAAGGGACCCACTTACCAATACAATACGAAGCTTCGCATCTGAAAACCCCTCGGCTCTGGGCGCCAGCCATTCATAATGTATTCCATTTGAACGAAGATGTTAGGAACACAAAGCAGTCGAGTGACAAATATACAGATTATCCAAAATTTTGCAATTAGAAATGGCCCTAAGGTTTCCATCCAATCAGAGAAACCGGTATTCATTACATAAATCTCTTGATGCATCGATAATGTATACCAAATTTTATATTGAGCATTTGAACAGCATCAGAGATAGAGATCATTAATTATTTTGCATAAATTAAAGATGGCCGCTCATCCTTCCCCGCCACTCGGAGAAACTGATGTGGTTATTCATTAATGCAAGTCTCTTCACACATCGATGCTGTAAACCAAGTTTCGTATAGAACACATAAATGGTATCACAGATAAACATCATTAAAGATTTTGCATAAATTAAAGATGGCCTCCAGGGTTTCTAGCTAATCAGAAAAGCCTGTTTGAATTCATTGAAAGTTGCTTGATGTATCGATGATGTATATCAAATTTCGTATTGAACATTTGAATGGTTTCCGAGATAGGATCATTATCCATTTTGCAAAAAATTAAAGATGGCCTCCAAGGTTTCCACCCAATCAGGTCCCAGTTCAATAGGCTTCTGGTCCTTGACTAGGTAAAGAATCATACCAATTTTGGAATTCATCAGTGGAACCGTTTTCCGGCTATCTCGCTCACGATCGGACGGACAGACGGACGTACAAGACAATATCCCATGGCCAAAATTGGTCGATGGGTAAAAAGTCTGTGCCTGATAAATTGAAACCTTTTGGGGTTGCAATTCATTGACGGGTGGCAGAATTATACCAATATTGCAGACTACACACAAATTTCAACTTTCTGCCAAGATATATTGGAGATATATATGTTCAAACACAATATGAGGGTCGGGCTTGTTTGGGAGATAGAGGGTGCGGCTCGGCACCCTGGGGTTGGGGACACCCTTTCCTTGAGGGTTGTGGTGGTGTGCTGACATGAAAGCCAGGGAAAGCTCCCGGTACATAAACAATCGCACTGACAACTGCATGCCATCATCTGTCGGTCTAAATTCAATTTAGGAAATTGATCGTGTGCACCCGAACTTTAGGAACTCGGTTGTAATTAATATAGTAAGTTACATGTGTGGACACAAATGGTTCGTGCAGGAGCTTTAGGGTAAATCATATGATGGGGAATGCAATTATTTGATAGCAAAATTGAAGGAAATGTTGTCCTTCATTTAAGATGACATGAAATTCAAAAACCAGGGGTTCAGTACTGCGGGGATTTCTCCGCCAGTTATTTCATATTATACTTCTGAAATAAAAGATGGTTCATGCAAAAGCTATAGGGTAAATCATATGATGTGGAATAGAATGATTTCATAGCAAAATTGAAGGCCCATTTTAACTGGAACGGACAAGAAGAAAAACTCGTGGCCTTCAGGTAGATGTTGCAGAAATGCAGTAGCAACCGGTGCCTTGTCGCAAGGAAAGCGTATGCTGAATTTCTTGAGAATCCAACAAAGCATTTGGAAGTTATCGCTTGCAAAGACATCCACGGACAGGAATGGACATGAAGAAGCGAGACCCAGTGGCTACACCTTCAGGCAGATGTTGCTGAAATGCAATAGCAGCGGCTGAGCCAGTGTCTTGTCGCAAGGAATGCGTATACCGAATTTCGGAAGAATCCGAGAAAGCATTTGGAAGTTATAGCTTGTGAAGAATTCAAATCTCCGGACACAAAGAACCAAGATCCATTTTGACCGAGTGGGGCCACTTTCAGGTAGATATTGCTATAACGTCGGGAGAAGGCAGGCACCCCAACTATTAACATGCTGTTACGCAAGACTTGCTTATGTAGGAGAAGGCGGGCATCCCAACCATTAACATGCTGTTATGCAAGACTTCCTTGCGCATGGACCCGTTTCAAATTAACAATATGCATCAGCTAAACACAGGAATGTTGACGTACTCGGATGTAGGACAACAAGATTCGGGCTTCACTCTGCCAAGTACTACGGAGCCACTCTCTGGAACTCTTTTGATCCATCTATAAAAGGAGCACGGACACTGAAGGAGTTTTAATTTTAATTAGTAAATGGGATGGTGATACTCTTCGATGTATTTTCTGCAATGACCAATAATACTTCTGATGAGGTGGCCATTCATACATATTTTTATGATCTATTAATATTATCTTTATTTCACAATATTTAATTGTCTTAGTGTTCTGTCTGTGAAAAGCTCTAGTTTTGAATTATAGTTCTCTGTATGCAAACACATCAGACTTTAAATTTTTTTTTATCTGATCTTCACCATTTGAGATAAAATGAACTGATTCAAGAAAGGTTTCAGTTGACTATAATTTACAGTAGTTAATCCCGTAATTTGAAATTCTTTCGTTTTCAGCTGTTATCGATCTCGCAGATCCTAAGCTGCTGGCCGATATTGGAGATTTAGTGGAAACGTGCGAGACGGCATTCCTTAATGAATCGGATCCATTCACCCAAGCCAATGTACTCGTACCTCAACTGGCACGACGCATTCTCCGCGAACGGAGGGTATGCGCCAGTCACGTTCTCGCTGCCAGATTCTTCGTCAGTAAGTATTCCTGTTGCATAGCATTATCTTTCTTACTTGAGGACATTGTTCTGCAATAAACTGATTTCACGTGGCAAAATATTTTCTTGTGTGCGTATTTCGTAATGATTCAGGGACTTGTCCCAATATTCAGGTCATTCATCCACAACTGAAATTTCTGCCTGTAATTCAGGGACCATATACTTCAGAAACTTTATCATTGAATGCATGAATGTCCTGATAATGTGGATGCACGACCTGAATTTTTTATGTACCCTTCCACGTGTCGGCATGGATTCGGAAGTCCTCTAATGTAATTTCAATCTGATCATTCGAAGCTTCCCGAATTTTCATGTGTCCTGAATGTGATGTTGGCTGAATACCATTGTAGAAAGCAAGGGTTCGCATTCTCTGAAAGTATAATAGATATTAAAAGCATAATGAGAATATAAAATAAATGTGAATTTTACAGACTTAGCCTATATCCGATCTGTTAATAAAATTGGGAAATCATTTGTAGAGTACGTACGCAGTCCAACCGGGCGCAATTTTACTAATGATGTACAAGCCATTAAAGAGGATATGCTCGACGCCTTCCGAAAGGCGCGAAAGGAAGAGGACTCTGATGATGAGGACGATGACGATGACGCCGATGAGGACGATGACGATGATGAGGACGATGACGATGCCGACGAGGAAGAGAACTATGATGAAAATGGCCATGTGCCCTATTTCATGAAGGGGATCGTGGGGTCAACATTAGGGGAATTGATTCAAGCCGTAGCTGTCGCGGATTTAGGTGGTGAGTAGAACATTACAATAAGGGTGGTCACCAGGGATTCTTCTATCACGGGGAGTGGACCACGAGTCTGCTTTTCGACCAACAATTGCCATAAAATCACGTATCTGTACACATGAGCATGATTATGTCCTTATTTTTAGACGCGGACCTGCATGATGTTGCACAAACTTGAAACTGGAACATTCCCCTCCAAGCTTGCTTCATTTATCCAGAAAACCCATTAAATCGAAAAATGATGAAATTCGGCCCAATTTCCAGAAAACCTTAAGCGATTTCAATTTTGCCCCGTGTTCCCAGGTCTGCTGCGAGCTTGAAAAGGCAAAGAAGTGGGTCTACTCCCCTTTTTGTTTAGTCCACTTTTTCGCCGTAATGTAGTAGTGATTGTCTTTTTAAGTATAGTCAAGGCCATAACGGAGGCAAGAAAACGAACCCAGCCATCGATCCGTATATGCCATCTACAATGCTGGACAGGATGGTGATATAAATATAAATTTAAAAAAACGCAAGAATCGTGAGGTGGCTGAAAACTGGTCTATCCTATTATCAAATTAGACGGGGGTCACTTGTACAATTCAACTTTTATTTTATTTTTGTTTTTTTTTGTTTTTTTTTGCGTTTTGTCAATTTGCTTTTTCAAACTGTTTTCAGATATGTTGGGTGCGTTTCATTCCACATGGAAGAAAGTTGTTGATGAATTGTCTACAGCCCTCCATTCGCCGGAGGCCCGACGTCCTAATCTGATGCCTGTTGTATCGACTATTTTGACCAACCCTGATCTAACTTGTTCTAACTGGAAAACACTTGCAAATCGCTTTATCGGCTACATCCGACACGCAAATGGAGGGTAAGTAATGCTGTATATTCTGACCAAAGCAACCTAAATGTTGCCGAGTTGAAAGATCTAAACTTCCTTATTTGTCGTCCGCCAATCAGAGCACGAATCTTCAGCGTTGATGCAACTCAAATGTTTGTAGGTGTCTCTTTGCATGTCCAGATAGACGTAAAACAAAAATATTTACTTCGGCTAGATTAGTACCCAAATCTAAAGAAAACGAAATTTTGAACCAGAGATCCATGTTCTGTTGATACATGTATTCTAACTTATAAATATTAGTTTCAATGGATCTACCAATAGGTAAAGTGTTGGGGGTAGTGGTTCGTTAATGGTCTCCTTCCATCTCCCAAGCCAATGTAGTATATTCCGGTAGCTTGCATCCTGTTTTACATGTTGGAGGCCCCCCTCCCCTTTTTGGATACTGGGCATATCGGTCACGTGACGCAAATTAACCCGAATTTACGGGATTTTCAACAGCATCCGATGTACAAGTGGTCGGCCATTGTTCCATATGGTAACTTGTGGAGGCTTCTTGAAAGCGGTATCTCTTGTTTGAACTGTATCCCGGATAGGGGCTGAAGTGCTGGTACACCTTGATCGCTCTATTCAAATACTGAACCCATGTGAAGGCAGAGCCCGGTGTTACAATGGTCGTCATGTTTAAAAGTTTGACTTTGAGGGTCTCCATCAATCGACATATTCCCGGCAGCATCCGATCGGTGAATAATGTAAAGGAAGCGGTTGTCTCGACCTCTAAATAGGGTTCCGCCAGTCGATCGACGGAGAGGAGATAACCCTGTTTGAAGGTTGCGGTTGTCTATCGACTGGGCCTTATTATTGATTCGCCAGTACTAATCTGCGAAGTCGTGCAGCCAACAGTCTCATCAAAGGGCTCCCGTTATATATTAGTTACAGATGTTAAGATTGGTAATATTCCAAGAATACTCCCGTAGGCCTAGACACCTCGGCTGATCCAATATCTCCATTGGATGTCGTTCGTCAACCCTATGTGGCCTTCTCGACTTGGGGTGAACAGCACGATGTCTCTCCCCCAATTTTTCCCCAGACAATTTTTCTTGGCAGTTTTTTCCAAGCATTTATTTTTTTTTCTAAGCAAAACTGC
>JAVTVY010057223.1:0-28550 GCA_036873755.1 Hanleya hanleyi | reverse complement strand
TCACCCCATGGACAGATTATCTTTCACAAAACAAGAAAATGACAGTTTCAGTCCCAAAATATGTTGAAGAATTCAATGTAGAAGATCAATATGTAAGCTATCATCACAAGCAAAATTTGGGTAATTTATCTTGGATAGCAAAAAAATCAATTATCATTTATGTAGCATGTTTGTAAAAAAATGGTTTTACATCCATATTAATTAATTATAACATTCATCACTCATTTCACCACAGCCTTCCAAGTTTGGTTGAACTATTTACAATTTCTCGGGGAATACATGTATCTCACAAGTTGATAAAATAATCTGTTTTCCTTGGTATGTAATACTAGTATACTAGTTATGTGCTAAAAATAATTATATCTTATTCAGTGCATAGTTAGTATTGTTTAAGCTTACATATTGCTGGGAAACAAACAAGTTCACCTATACATGGCCAAATAGAATGTAAGTGATCAAATTGTCTTCATATGGTGACCTTAGGATTCTTTGGACCGTCAGATTATATGTACCTTGAACCCTTCAAACATGTCATATGAATTTGTAATTGTATACATTGAGAAACAGTAGCTAGGGTTCACTACAACTTATATGGACAATTGTGAAGTAGACATTTAGATGACTTCAGTGAAAAAATAGCTCTTTAAAAGGTAGAATGAAGTATACTTGCTATGTTGATGTGATTCTATGGGTCAGTTAAGATTTTTCAGATATATCATAACTTACATTTGTTTTGTTTTACAGCTTGAAGATTGAAATACCAGAAGTGAAGAGAAACAGAAATAAAAGAAGACATTTTGAAAATGCAGACCCATGCTCTCTTCAATGTGGACTGGACATATTAACTCTTACATTATGATTTTTCGAGAAATAACAGAGTACTGAATGATACAGGCCTTCATATATGGAATAATACAGGGAACAACACATAGAAAATATTAAAATAACTGAATCTTTAATATCTGAACTGAGAGGAGTATAACATGGACTGATTGTGAATCAAACGGAATTGATCCATGAACTGGCTTCCAATGAATGTGGAGTTTCTCTGCAGTACCATGAACACTGTTATAAATAGACTTTGAAATGTGGGATAGGGAGTACCGGTATGCCATTTGACAGAATATTCTTTAATTTTAGGTGTGTAGCAATCCATTGCCTCCAAATGCTTTTAAACCGAACCTTGAAAGACTAAAAGGACTTAAATATTAGGCCAAAAAAATGTGATACCATGTAATACAACATCCTGCGTTTTTTTTCTCTCTCTAAATTATTTTCTTCAGCTTTTTTTCCAAATCCACCATTTGTTATGCTGGAGCTGATTTCAATAGACAGAATAAAAATGATATGACATGCAAGTGCTTCCCAGTTATTTATAGGACATACAGTCATTCAAAATGAATTTAGGTTTCCTGTAACCCTACGAACTCATATTTTTGTGATAAATATAAATCAGCATCACTGTTGTTGCACTTTCTCTTCCACAAGACTGAGGTTAATAAATCCTTTCAGTAATAATCATCTACACATCTACACAATCATCGTCCAGTTCCATATCAGTTGTAAAACCACTCTAGCGCTAGGTGCACCCACTTCAATTATGCATCAAAGCGAAGAAGCCAAGGGACATCTCTTTTGGGATTTGATTTGACTGGGTTCGCGCAGATGGTAATAAATATAATTTTGAAATTCACAAGTTGGAAATCATCTGCATGAATGCAGTCCAATCAAGCCTCGACAGAGATTTGCCTGGGTGTGTTTGTCTCGGTATATGAGAACAGTGGTAACATCATTCACTATACGCCGACATCAAATATATCTTCTCTTCAGTGCGCCTGGTGTTCGTTTTCGCACACTGATTTAAATTGTTAATTTCTGTGAGATGCGTCTAGGAAATTTCGTCCGGTGTGCTCGGGAGCAAATAAGCCACAGATGCATCTTTGCTGAAGCCTCGTACTGGTGTTAGTTTTAAGAAGGTCCACATGAATATCTAGCGATATTCAACCGGACATGTGCGGATAGATGGGAGCTTTTATAAGAGATATTCTTACTCTTAAATTTGCAATCAACGAATAACTGGCCATTACTAAAGGTGAAATCCGCTTGTCTTATGTATTTTGTTCCCAGGCTTTATTGGTATTGTTCGCATTTGGTAAAAAGATTATGTTCGGTATTGAGTGAGTGAGTGAAGTGAGTCGATCCTAATCCTTCCGTCGGCAAAATAAGGAGAACCATTGACATTAGAACCTTGATTTTTGGCATGAAGGTGCATTAGCGGACCGTTACCAGCAAGTTCTGAACTGACCTACTTTTGATGAAAATTTCTGGTGATTTTTGATGAAAATCACTGGTGATTCTGACTTGGGCTGTGCCCATCTTAATTTAAGCAGGATTTCAACTTTGGGGGGGGGGGGGGAGGTTTCAAGAGTTCAGTTCGCGTCGGGAGTCCTAATTCCTTCCGTACTTCGTAGGTCCTGTGACGTTTAGTCACACTGCCATGTGATGCATGCAAATACTGCAATTATGGCTTTCCGAAACGGTATGATTAACTTTCAGCCATTGTAGCATGTATAGTGGGTAATGTTTTCCATAGAGTTGCTTTCTGAATGCTATTAAGCTTCTTTATGAAACCTTGAAAACGAGAACAAAAGTTGGTATTGTTTTTTTTTTTCAAGCAAACAGTTTGTATCCAGGTAAAGAAACGTATAATCGCGTTTGCATTCTGCAAAATGTAATCGGCGATCCAACGGCTACATTTGCCAGTACCGGTATGTATTTCAATCTACGCAGTTTCGGTTGCATACGCTCACTTCTGTATTTAACAGTTAAGTCATTTCGTATATCTGAGAAGAAACTGACCTCAGAGATGAGACAATAATAACCATTTAAGGATAACCATAACCATAAAAAGGATAATATGGGAATAGAACCGAAAATGCTTTCTGTTGACGAATTGCAACGGCTGGCAAATTGATCACTTGATTTGGAAGATTCGCCATATCTATATCCGATTTTAATTCTGGTATTTCTTCTATCTTGAGGAGATGCTCATTTCGGAAATATTTAGTTTGATGAAGATTTCCTCGTATTTCATGGCGAACACATTACTGGAAAAGATACCGTGTCGATTCACCGGCGGGGAATTTTCCGTGAGATGCCGACACGTAGATTTGGTCACGTTCAGTGAAAGTTCAGCAATTAATTTTAAATCTAAATACATTCCCCATGTTTCTTGTATTATAGGATCATGAATGTAGCATAGGATCGTGAATATAACACTTCTGCAGAACATAAAAAATCGAGATAATGGTCAAAAACTCAGATTGACTTTCCATGCCTTGTTGGCACACGTTACTCGAATGAACATGTTCCAGACATTGTAGAAAAACATATATTAAAAATATGATAAAACGAATATTTTTATGAGCCTAGAAGTCGAATCAATTCCTTTTTTAAATTTTGTAACCCCATTTGTTTAACCACAGTAATGCCACATTATTATGACCATGTATTTGTCTGTAGTATACCCGTGATCATAATACATTATACTAATAGTACATCTTTTAATTTTTTAAATGGAGATAGCCCTTAAATTCTACAGCAGACCATATAACTCGTGCCTTTTCATTCCCGAATATTCTTTCCGAATACAGTGGAATTCATTAAATGTTTTTCTCGTAAGCTCGCACGTGTGTTATAACATTTACGGATCAACGTCACGAGAGGCATTATGGGATATGACGTCGCCGCCAAGGCGAAGGTCACAGGACCCGGGGCCAGTCTCTATGTATCCCAACGTTATTAATAGAGACGGGTATCCAGTCTAGGATGTTATTGGAGCCTGCGAAATGGAGCATGCGCTGTGGGGAGGTTGGCTTTCTCGCAGTAGGGAGTCTCGCGAGACGAGAATGACATTGATCGCAATAAAATCGTATCGTATCGTATCGTATCGTATGCCACATATTTAGCTGACGTCACCAAGTTATGTGGTGCTTAAGACATTTGACAGTCGTCGCTCCGAAAAAAATGGAAAAATAAAAATTCTGTTCAAACTGCTACTTTCCGTCCCAAGGGTGGACTCCGGAAGACATCCGAGGCCAACAGTGGACCGGCTGAATTGCCACTTGTAAGTATGGTTTCGACTTGGCTGCTGAAAACAAAATATTTACTTTCCAAACGATGTCAAGGGTCGTCTCCATGGGTGACTGCGACGCCTATTCACAACAACAACAACACTAGTGCACCGGTATACGGACACCAAAGGCTGGACTAATGAGCCTCTGCAGATGGTCCCGTGAGTGTTGTTATTTATTTTTCCGCTATTATGGCGTATCGTGTTTATTGAACTCCTTAATTTCATCTGTGCTGCTGCTGCATTCAGACTGGTCTGTCGGGGGAGCACCTGCTCACTGACACTGGCAGTCAATACCCAGACAGGGTGACAAATGAGTATATCGTCTCTAGATTTAGGAATTTTTCACCTCAAAAACGTGGTCCATATGGTATCGGTTTACCCTGTTGTGGTGAAAATTGAGAGAAAAAAAGAAAGAAAAAAGAAATAGTAATAATAATAATATTAAAGAAAATAATAATAATACAAAATTTGCCATTCTAAACACTTTTGCAGGAGTCAAGCGAAATCTCCACTCCTCCCAACCTCTGGATTTAGTGGGGACTTAGCAAATGGGATTTGTTAAAATGCTTCAATGTCCTACACCTGGGGCAAAACATTGAAGTGAATCCTCAAATGCCTCAAACTATCTATATCCAGAGTTGCTATATATATGCGTAACTAACCAAGCAACAGACCAATCGATTATCGCTAATACTATCTTTCGAGTATGAATTTTGACAAATCAGTTTCATTCCAAGCCTGTTATGAGCGATTTTATTTTTGCTTTGAGTTTGTCGTAACTGACCCATGACCCATAGTTATGAAACCATAATTGACCCCATTTACTGTTTTGAATGACAGGGATGTAAATTTCATTCACCTTGCCAAGGTTGGCTTATGACTGGAACATGTGCGTGACCGAGTTATACTGCAATTGTACATTGCAATCAATGAATCACACAAAAAAGGTCATTATATTTGAAAAATGAAATTGTTCCTAACAGGCTTAAGATAAAACCCTTCTTGTCAAAATTTGGCTGACCATGAAGGGAATTATTCCTTAATGCGTATATTTGAGGTAAGTGTTTTAGAATGGTTGAATGATTTTTTATTTTTATTTTACTGAGATGGGGTACTCCAGTACATGTACCTCATGATCTCGCCAAATCCACATTTTGGAGTGAAAAATTAACCCCAGCCAGACAATCTGTCATAATTTCTGAAGGGTTATAGGAAGCTTGGACTACATCAGATCAAATTCAAAATATTGGGGGTCGATATACCATATAGAGTTGCCGTAAAACTGAGTACCACACATGAATTCATTTTGACAGTGAATGAAACTTTATCTATGATAAGTCTTAGATACAACTTAAGTGAGATAAGCTTTAACAAAATAGTGGCTGTTCTGTCAACTAAGTTTAACCCGCACAACCACTGGGTTATTCTTAAAATAGGGCTAATGGAGCAGGAGCGTAGCAGGTTTTGCCCTGAAAATCTTTGCTCATACTTCATGTACTTGGAATAAAATCCCACATCTTCAGTTCTCAGGATTTAAGAAGAGTGACAGTGATCGTCCGTCCCCAATCACAGTCCCAATCATTCCCCTAATTTCAAATTGAGAACAGTGAAAAAACAGCTCTTCTTATAGATGGCAATTATGCATTTCATATCATGGAATCGGTCTTCTTGGTCATGTTAGTCCAGAAAATACTCTTCCACATATTGTTTGGGGGAGTGAATTTTAAGCTCTTCTGCTTTTTCCAAACCAAAAGCTCTGCAACTTGGTGAGTTGAGAGACAGCAGGCTACATCTGTCCAAGTTCCGTGATTGCCTGCCATTGTCATTTTACAAGTAGTTTAATTGAAAGCCCTGAGTATCATCTTTGAAACTACATAGGCTATGATAAGCATATGTTCAAACCATGTCACGTCAGACCAGCCTCCCGAACACAGAACGTTACAATTAAGCATTGTTGTCCGTAGTCCAGGCAGTCAGGTTTGATGTCACAAACTAGCATCAAACAATGGCAGATAAGCTTTCATTTCTGAAATCGACCGGGCTTGACATACCAACTTTGTAGCACTTTTCTAAAGCTACTAGGAGACAAAATACTTCAAATAAAACCAAATGATGAAGATAGGCCGATATTTCCATCATCAGCTACATGTAGCCCATGAAGAATATAAAAAAAAGTAAAATATGAAAATCTTTTTCTTTCATCTTTAAAATCGGAGGTAAACTATTCTTTTTGTAAGTTTTGTAAATTCTGTCAATTTAGATAAATACAATATAGAAGCTTTGAAAAAATGAATCACAATTTTGTCAGTTCAATTAAATGCAGCATTTTCTAAATACTATGTTTGTTTTTTTCAGAGTTTGGAGGTGAATTATGTCCATGAGACGACCTCCATCAGTGGTCTGCTATATATGTGGGAGGGAATTCGGAACAAAGTCTATATCTATTCATGAACCGCAGTGCTTAAAGAAATGGGAATTGGAAAACCAGAATTTGCCAAAACACATGAGAAGGAAACCCCCACAGAAGCCAGAGTTTTTACCTTCTATTGGAGGTAATCAGAATTACGACATTTCCCGTTTTAATGACGCAGCCTGGCAAGCTGCTCAAGACAATCTCGCGCCTTGTAATAATTGCGGAAGAACATTCAACCCTGATCGTCTAATCATCCATCAGCGGAGCTGTAAACCGGGCAAGCCGCTTCAGCCTCTCAGAACCAACCAGGGACAGAACACCACCAAAAACAGGGGAGAAAATAGAGACCGAGCCAGTAAGCCTGATAGGCCAAGCACGGCAACATTATCCAATCCAAAAATAGTAAACTCTAATAACTCGGTCGACGTCGGAGAGCAGGACGAATCGAGAGAGAACAGTAAATCGAATAAAAACAGTAACACTCTACGTAGGGAAAAGACATATACTTCAGCTGATCAACAGAATAACTCCCCCAGCAAGAGGACATCAGGAGGAATGAGTGGAGCCAAGTTTGTGATATGTTACATCTGTGGTAGGCAGTTTGGCTCGGCCTCCATAAGCATCCATGAGCCAAAATGTTTGGAAAAGTGGAAAGTTGAGAATGATCAGCTCCCGAAGGGCCAGCGACGCCGACTGCCCAGAAAACCAGAGGCCATCCAAGGTGGCAGTGCCACAGAGATGAACGAAGCTGCATGGCAGAGTGCACAGAACAACATGGTGGCGTGTGAAAACTGTGGCCGTACCTTCAATCCTGACCGATTACCAGTACATCAGCGAGCCTGTAAACCCTCGGGTGGATCAGGCTCTAGGTCCACTGGGAGCGGGGTCAGCAATTCAAGTTCCCAACACGGAAGTTTTGGTGGTAGGGACGTGTCTCCGCAAAGAGGACCACGGACAGTCGTCTGTTACATCTGTGGTCGAGAATTTGGAACGAAGTCGCTGCCTATACATGAGCCCCAGTGCCTAGAAAAGTGGAAAGTTCAGAACAAGCAATTGCCCCGAGAACAGCGACGCCCCGTGCCCAAGAAACCACAGGCTCTGTCCGTGGTCAATGGCACTGCTACAAGGTCTGTATACTATTGTGGTGAACAGTACTGGCACTCTACCGGAAAGACAATGGCACTAAATATGGCAAGCTGTTCTTCTTGTGGTTAGGCTCATTAAACTTACCCTAACCCTAACCCTAACCCTAACTTATTTTCATCTGTGCACCAGGAAAGGGGGACGGGCAGGCGGATTTCAGTTTCATTTTTTATTTCTATTCAGAGTTGGGCACATAGTATTCTGTACAAAACAAGCTGATGGGTGAACTGTCAATTCTGTTTGCAAAATAAATAAATATCTGATTGTTCTCTAATAAATTGTTGAAGCATGAACAATTCTAGCAGCATAAATTACCTCTCTAATCTCTGACAAAGTGTGTGCAATGCCTTCATGCTTGTCGGCACACATTGCCAAAACAGCATGTCTTAGGCACTGCAGAATGGAAGTAATAAATAAAACAAATTTTCGAGGCTGAGGCAAAATTGGGTGTGTGAGGTGCTGATAAACGAACTATAAATTTTATAGCCTTATACATGTATGTTTTTGTTACATGTGCTGTTTTGTCTATAAACATGATAAAAGATCTAAAAAGAATGGAAAATACATGTACATGTAGAACCTTGGAAAGCTATCTGGATAACCAGGATAACTGGTGACATGAAAAAGACAGGCTGTATCATTATTACAGTGTAGTGTTTTTGGGGGGAGTGATCACTCTCGCTCTAACCTTATTAGGATAATTATCACTCTCCTGGATAATGGAATGTTTTAGAGAAGTAAAACAGACACTACTACAATATATCTTAATATCATGTGACAGGTTCCAATCACGTTCAAGTTCCACATCAATATCGGTAAAATGGTGAAACGGATTAGCTTATGCATTTACGAGATGGGACGAATCAGTACTTTGAACCAAATTTACGACAGTATCGTTGAAAAATGCAAAGACTGCGATGATCGTAATTTATTGTTTCATCGTGATTTTAGGAATTCTAGGAAATGTTTTAGTCATTATCAACAGCTCTCCTTTATTTTACAAACACTAGAGACTGCATCAGTAGTATTTCATTATTGATCTATGTTTTCGTTCATATACAGGGATGAGATGAATCAAGCAGCATGGCAGCAGTCTCAGGCTAACCTCGTCCCCTGTGATAATTGTGGTCGCACCTTTAACCCTGACCGTCTAGCTGTCCACCAGAGAGCCTGTAAACCTGGAGCCAAGGGCACTGTGGTTAGGCCAACTGTTGCTACTATGGGTAATACTGGGTCCAGTCAGCAGGTGAATATAACCTATATCATGTTATAGCTATGAACCAAGACGAGCCGGGACAAATCAGAAATCAGTCTTGTAACTTTTTCTCTAGGAGAGCTATTAATCACTCTCCTGGAATATGGGAATGTGCTGGAGAGTGATAGAAGTAAAATGAATGAACAACACTCACAATACAGTGATCACTGTCGCAGTACAGAATCTAGTTATCAACAGCTTTCACAGATTTGACAAACATGAAAGACTGCATTTATCACTGCTGTTTTATGGATATCATATCATCAGAAGCAAATTAACTAGAAGTGTGTAACACTCATCCCCAAATTGATACAATGTTCAGTGCCTATACCAGAAAAGTTACATTCCCCATCAAAGACTGACATAGATAATTGGATGTACAGACAAGATGTGATGGTATAAATTGTAATGCATTTGTTGCGATGAAGAACTTTGACATGTGTTACATATTGAAATGCATATACAAATTCTTGTAATTGTATGCAGAAATGTACCTATCCTAAACTCTCTTCTACAGAAAGCACCAGCCAGATCGTCAGGCCCTGCCATCATCCGCCGGCCTCCCTCTGTCGTCTGTTACATTTGTGGCCGAGAATTTGGGACGAAGTCCATATCTATCCATGAACCACAATGTATTAAGAAATGGCATATTGAAAATGATCAGCTACCCAGACATATGAGACGACCAGAGCCGAAAAAACCTGAAGTTCGGAGAGTCGCTGGTAAGGGCTTACATCTTGCATTCTTTTATATGTTTAAAGGAGAAGAAAACATGTGACTAATGTATACACTGAATGAAAGATCTATCTCCCCCGTATCCAAAAATGTTTTTTCCGATTGTTTATCTATTATCGATCTATTCATATCGAAATATAAAAAACTGGAGCCTGTGGACAGATTCATAAGTGCTGTCATTACAAGGGCTTGAGTTTATTTTATTCAGAAATGCCGAAAACCTATTGTGTGCATCGCTGCGTGACGTCAGCCGGGCTCATACTCACTTCCGCCCTGTACGTTGTGAGAAGCTCTCGGGACTGCAGGTTTAAATTTTGTATACTGTTATAATTTGATATTCTGCAAATACATGGGCATCATGTCGTAGTGTGTGGCGTTTGGCTGTTCTAACAGAACTGGGTATCCAAACCTTCCAAAGACCGTGACATTTCATCGGTTCCCAATGTTGAAACCAGATGTACTGAAATAGTGGGTGCATAACGTCGGTTGGCTGGATTTTTGCACAGTGAGGCTGATGCAATAAATTGGAGTGAGTTTATTAGTCTTTCAACACTATTTCAGTCATATCACGACATTCGGTTCCTATTCCTGTCAAATTGTAATCATTCCAATATAAGAAAGGCTTGGTTTGTAGTATATCTCCATGCAATGTCATTATATTTTCGCCTTTCCCGCTAGAGAGCGGCGAGGCCCGGGTGACATCGCACGCTTAGACGGCCCGAGCCAAAATGGTGGCACGCTTGAGAGACAACGGTGCATGGTTGAACGCCTATTTAATCAAGTGAAAAAATTTGCAAAAAAATATTTGCTTACATTTTTGGATACGGGGGAGATTCTTTCATTCAGTGTATACATTAGTCACATGTTTTCTTCTCCTTTATGTTCTTTTATGAATGGAGACAGGAATGACACAAAGTATGATAATCACTCTAA
Source organism: Hanleya hanleyi (assembly GCA_036873755.1). Taxonomy (NCBI): domain Eukaryota; kingdom Metazoa; phylum Mollusca; class Polyplacophora; order Lepidopleurida; family Hanleyidae; genus Hanleya; species Hanleya hanleyi. Next base: position 17,936 of record JAVTVY010057223.1, on the reverse strand, counting down.
TAATGCAATCCTTTTATCAATATTCAATCACCCCCAAATTGGCTGTTCTAATAAATTTGATCACCCTCTAAAATAATTGAAGAAATAATGGATTATCTGTATATTGGACCATTTTGTCAACTTCCTGTTCTAATAAATTTAATCACCCCTGACATTATGGAGCAAAATTTCACTGAGGGTTTACCATACTACATGTATTTTTGTTTTCTCAGCCCTCACACCCAACACCTCATTTCTCCTCACCTCATTGGTAAGGTAGAATAACAATTACAGCATAGAAATGCAGTTTGGCAAAATGCACCAAGGGAGACAATCCAAGTTATCTCCCTTGGTTGATATTTAAAATATCGACTTTGAAAAAGTCCCCTTGAAGTTGGACTTTGGTGATAAGCACAGTTTCAACGGAAGAATCTTTAATAAATTATGCAAAACAGCAGGTGTTTTTCCCAGAATTGAGTGCTGAGAGCAAATATTGTTTCTGGAATGTGTTGGGATAAAGCTGTGATTATCCTTTGTCAATATTGCATGAGCAGAAAGAATTAAGCTTTGCATGAGGACTCCGAATTTTACATATCCATCAGACCAGGTGACCCTGTTATTCCTCATGGGGTACAAAGTACGGTTCGGTTAATAGATTTTTTGCAGTATGTCTTCAGGAATGCTTCACTCAATTCAAATATGTTTCCATTGTAAAGGGTTTTACTTAAAAATAAAATGTATCAAATTTATCATAACAGTATTTTCGTTCTTTAGGAATTACATTATCTTAATATAGCACAGATTCTAGTGCAGAAAATTGGTCGAGTCCTGAGTGGGATTCGAACCAGTGACCCCCAGAGTCAGGCACTTAATCGCTAGCACTAGATGTCGGCGATGTAAACAACTCGGCCAACGGGCCTCCCACATACGAACATACAGTACTCCTCTGATGGTCGTAATGACTATCGGTCTTCTACCTCCTATTTTTGTGGGAGGCCCATTGGTCGAGTGGTTCAGATCGCCGACATCTAGTGCTGGCGATACGGTGCCTTACTCTGGGGGTCGCTGGTTCGAACCCCGCTCGGGACTCTACCAATTTTCTGCACTAGAATCTGTGCTATACCAAGATAGTGTAATCCCAAAATAACAAAAATATTGTTATATGATCACTTTCTAAATGACAAAAAATGTCTTCCCAAATATATCTTGCCACTTGAAATCAGAAAAGTGTTATTCATTTCTGTGTCTTATTCCAGAGCATCTATGCCCATGTTCCTGTCCTGTAACATTTCCCTCTCCTAAATTTCTCCAGGAGATCAGTTTGTAGCTCTCTTCTCATTTTCATGACAAGGCCTGCTGTATGTAAAATTTCACTGTTGTAATTGATTCATTGACTGATTTTATGTTTGTTTTTGAAGGGACAGGCAGCTATGATGTGGATGCTATGAATGAGGCAGCCTGGCAGAGCGCCCAAAGTAACTTGGCACCCTGTCCAAACTGTGGGAGGACATTTTTACCTGACCGACTGATCGTTCACCAGAGAAGCTGTCGACCCAAGCCAGCTGCTTAAGTTTCTGTGAATTGAAAATTACAACTATTGTTCCTATTCAAGACCTTTTCACTAATATATTCACAGATTATATTTACAGCAGTTCAAACTTTGCACAGTATCTACATGTATATTTCATAGGTGTCACCAGGTTTTTTACCCCTCGGCCAAAATTTGGCCGAAGGGTATTGTCGTCGTCATGTACGTCTGTCCGTCCGTCCGTCTGTCTGTCACACCTTTGTCGTTACCAAGATATCTTCAGAACGACTTACCCTAGGCACACCAAACTTGCAGTGCACATCCGTATGCTTGTGACCCAGAACCCTATTGAATCTGGACCTGATTGGTTAGAAACTTTGGCGGCCATCTTTAATTTATGCGAAACCATCACAGCTTTCTTGTTACCAAGATATCTTAGAACGACTTACCCTAGGCCAGGGTTTCATACACGTCGTGTTTTGACACCGGTATTCGGTGTCAAAACTCCCGTAAAAACTCAATTTTGTCACCAAAAAACTGAAGTCTGAGTGTTTTAGAAGGGAAAAACTGAAATTTTGGAAAAAAACTGAAGTCTCCAAAGGCCAATACTTCATAATTTCGTAATTTATAATCGAAATATATTGCGGGCAAACAATCGGGAAATGGGGAATACCAGAATAAACCGAATAAATAGGCCGGCATCTTCGGTCATTTCCGTGAACTTCGGTACTGCTAGGTTAAAACTTCGTTTTGCCGAGCGCTAATTATTTATGTCCGTTTCCCGAACTGTTATCGGGGTCATGCCGTCGGTAACCCTAAAGCCTGTATTCATACTAAATGTATGTGGAGGTTTCCGAATTGCGTTGTGTGGCGGAAAAAAAAATTGCAGGGAAAGTTTGACAGCTCCCAAGGATGTCTAACTCTCCTTGGAATGGACAGGTAAATATCTGACCATCGCTGAATAGTATTTATGATAAAGGAGACGATGTAATCTTCGCATAGGGCATTTGTTTTCACGCAAAGTTGAACGATCTTGTCGTGTTGTTGTTGTAAAGAAACTGGCATGTACGCATTGCACGATGTTGAAACTGAAACCAAAGTTTGATTGTACCGTAGTTAATAAAGTTTGAATGGATAATTCAAAGACAGCGAACTGATTTAGCCACAATATAAACCTGGCTAGATCATTCTTTGATTTGAAGATACATAAAGAAGAGTTGAATTTTTTTATACTGTCAAAACTTTTTTCAAATTTAATGAGATGGTGCAAACATGGAGGTAAAATCGGATCCGATTTTTACCTCCATGGTGCAAACAAACCAAAACAACTGAAGTTGATTTTTGAAATTACTAGACTAGGCATCTATTTTCTGGCATTGAATTGAACTGATCTGTCTATTATCCTGAATCAAGTGTCCCACATTAGGGCAGCACAGAAACATTTCAAATGCCTGCCCCATCAACAAAAGTCTGGTGTACTGCATTTACAGGATTTAGGTCAAACGTTATGGGCAAATCCATTCTTTCAATAAGGGTGGTCAAGTCAAACTGTTGGCACTTATTTGCAGCCTTCAATAACCAAACATGGTAAACTTATGTATCTATCTGGAGTTCGCATGATCCTATCGAAAGTGAGCCAGCTGCCTATGCACAATAGTTTACAAAATTGTGCGCCTTTTCAAACAGAATTCTCTAATTCATTTCATTTTTATGAGTTTATGGTCACCAAGGACTAGCTGCAGTTATGACAATTGCTTGTCTTCAATCGTGTAATTTTTTTTTTTTTTTTGCATTGTCTTTTCATCTCTCTTATTTTAATTTCTCTTTTGAATCTAACCCTGAAGTTGTACTGGATTTTTAATTTTAGTCTGAATATTTGCCAAATTTCACATCAAATTTATAATGTAAGATTTTGAAAGGGAAGTCTGGTCCAGATCCAAGTGGTTTTTAATTAGCGTAGCTGAAACGTTTCAAAACTTGCATACTTGAATTGGACATCATTTGCAAGCCAGGAACTGATACCTCGATTTCATTCAAAATTACCAAGTTTTTAAAAATTAATTTGAATTGCCTTGTGTAATCTTGTCTTGCTGACATCCACAATGTGACATAATGTGCTGAAAATAGATGGTATCTTAGACCCTGGTAAATTAAGAACATAAAACTGAAGATGTTAAATTATCTGTTTGTTGCTTTATTTTCACAATTCAAATATATAGCAGTATTGACAGGCTCCATTGATGGTCGTATGAAAATTTGTTATATACATTACTTATGGCGGTTGCAAAATTAGAAATAAACTCAATAGAAGTCTGTCGGCCGGCGACAAAAATGTAAAAATACTCAATTCAGGTGAAAAAAATATTGAATTTTCAGTATCCGGTGGGAAAAATTTGGACTTCTATGAAACCCTGCTAGGCACCCCAAACTTGCACTGCACATCCATATGCTCATGACCCAGAACCCTATTGAATCTGGACCTGATGGGTTGGAAACTTTGGCGGCCATATTTAATTTATGCGAAATCATTAATCTTGTGTATCTTAGGTACCATTTCTCTGTTCAGTGTGAAACTTGGTATAGATCATCGATGCATCAAGAAACTTCAAAGGAATGACCAAACCAGTTTCCCTGATTCGGTGAAAACCTTGGCGGCCATCTTTAATTTATGCAAAATCTTCAATGATATATATCTCTGATACCATTCAAGTGTTCTATACGAAACTTGGTATACAGCATCGATGTATCAAGAGATCTGCAATGTATAGCCACATCAGTTCCTCTGAGTGGCGGGAAGGATGGGCGGCCATCTTTAATTTATGCGAAATCATTAATGATCTCTATCTCTGATACGGTTCAAGTGCTCGATGTAAAATTTGGTATATATCATCGAAGCATCAATAGACTTACGATAAATGACAGTTCTGGCGTTTCTGATTGGGCGGAACCTTGGCGGCCATCTTTAATTTATGCAAAATCTTCAATGATATATATCTTTGATACCATTTCAGTGTTCTATATGAAACTTGGTATCCAGCATCGATGTATCAAGAGACTTGCAATGAATAACCACATCGGTTCCTCTGAGTGGCGGGAAGGATGGGCGGCCATCTTTAATTTATGCGAAATCATTAATGATCTATATCTCGGATACGGTTCAAGTGCTCAATGTAAAATTTGGTATACATCATCGATGTATCAATAGACAGTTCTGGTTTTCTGCTTGGGCGGAAACCTTGGTGGCCATCTTTAATTTATGCAAAATCTTTAATGATGTTTATCTTGATACCATTTCAGTGTTCTATATGAAACTTGGTATACAGAATCTATGTATCAAGAGACTTGCAATGAATAACCACATCAGTTTCTCTGAGTGGTGGGAAGGATGGGCAGCCATCTTTAATTTATGCGAAATCATTAGGGATCTCTATCTCAGATAATTTTCAAATGTTCGATGTAAAATTTGGTATACATCGTCGATGCATCAACAGACTTATGTAATGAATACCGGTTTCTCTGATTGGACGGAAACGTTTGAGGCCATTTCTAATGGCAAAATTTTTCATAATCTGTATATTTGTTACTTGACTGCTTGGTGTTCCTGAAGTCTTGTTTTAAATTGAATACATTATGAATGGCTGGCGCCCAGAGCCGAGGGGTTTCAGATGCGCAGCTTCGTATTTTGAAAGGAGGTACTTCCATTACTTATTAGAGCCCCCCACCCCTCTGATGCCATTTGAAGAAAATCCATTGAGAATTTAAGAAAATCGCCAACACCTTCCATGTTTATCTCACACTTTACATTGGAACAGGCTGTTTGCTAGATAACATTGATGGCCCACGCCATTGTGTCAGCAAAAAAAAAAAATTAAAGGTGAACTGAAAAGCTTTCAAATGTTCTGTTAAAATGTCATAAAACAAGAACTTCTATAGTTGTTACAAATATGTGTGGTTATAGTTTTGTGGGTTATTGTTTTATTTTGGGTATATGAGAAGTCAAAACTTATACCACCAGAAAACGAGAGCCAGAACGTCATCGCTTGCCTCCCGTTGTTTTTGGAACTTCATGACGTTATAGTGGTCCTCGTTCATTCGTCCGACGTAGCATGACGTCATATTTAAATAAACTTGAATGAAGGAGACCACTATAACGTCATAACATTCTACAAACCAAGAGAGACAAGCGATGCAAGTTTTCAAGACGGATTTATAACAGGATAACTTAAATATTGTTATTAGTACAATTTTGCAAAATATATTTGCCCCATAAACGTATAAAATTTATGTCACATAAGACAAGATGTACATAAGCAACATCTTAGATAAAATTAAAAGCTTTGCAGTTCACCTTTAAAGATATCAAATGGTGAATTTCAGTGATTTTAAATGGATTTTATTCAAACTAGTAAACAGAAGAGGTGAAGATGTAGGGGAATCTTGAGGTTGATCTCAGGTGTAGAATCGCATGAAGTCAAGTTATTAATAAATCATAGATTACATGTTGGCTGCTTTTTTTTTATTTTTATGATATTATAGCTTGAATAGAATCTCCCACATAAAGTAATTACTGACATGCCTGGACCAAGATATTGTCCAAATGGTATCATACATGTTGTATAAATGTACATGCTATCAAAACACCTACAAGTGATGATATATAAACATTGCCCAATTTGTGAAAAATTATTCTATTTAAATAATTTAATTATGTTATTAAATTTATTATTATAAAATATTGAAAATGTTTATATTTATCAGAGAAACAACTAATATATGAATATATATTATGAAAACTTACAGGGTAGTTGTTTAATGTTAATTACATGTATGATGTAGCTGTGATAAACTGGACCAATTGTGATGTCTGAATGTACTTTTTGTACATACATGTAATAAAATTACAGATTATATGATTATCAGTAGAAATTCATGTTTGTTGACTTTAAATTTTGGTTCCTGATTATTATACATTTATTTACATAAAATATGAAATGTATATCATATTTATTTCACCACATATATTGCATTGCATATTAAACATGTTTAGTTTGTTGGATTACCCCCCTCTCCCCACCCCTGCAACTTCTTTCAGATCAGCTTATACCGTAATGTGGTACTTGTGTAAGTGTTTGTCATATTGAACATTACGTGATTAATAAAACGTAATAAAGATTTCCCGCAATACTGTAATCGTATTGTGCCTCAAAGGATTCAAAGCAGCTTTCTACAGTGGGAGAGAACTCTTTGCGATCCCTTTTTGACTTGAGAGATGTCATACTTCGAGCATCCTGCACTGTCTGTGGGACATTGCTGCAATGCAAAGACTGAAATAGTGTGACAATGTAGTGTTGTGATCATGTGATTAATCCTTCCGTAATAACACCACAAGTTCTGACATGCTTGTGCTCTACAATAGCATTAATAGCACTGAAATTGTTCAAATAAAGTCATGATTATCTTGAATATGACGTAAACTTGCAAAAGTATCGCAGTTACACTTTAATTATTCCCCAGATTCCACACGAACATGTTAATAAATTTCTCTGGGGGCCTAATCACGACAGCAAAGAAACTGTTTGCATATAATATTTGTCCAACCAATTTTATATTGTTTAGTTGCATCACATGTGATCTAGCTGTAAATGTGATATTAGAGCTTTGAATATGTAAATGGGTTGTGAACTAACCACCAGACAGTTAAATCCTGTTCAGTGGTGAAGTTCCACAATAAGTTTTTGGGGGATGTATGCCTCCTCAAAATAATGTCACCATACATTTTGAATATGTTGAAATATTTGTTATACACAATTAAAATTGTATTCAGAATATATAAAAAGAACGCATGATTGTAAGCCCATGTATGACATCAAGAGGTTGTGTGAACAGGGTCAATGTTTGTCTGGATTCTGTCATTTTAACTCAAAAATCAGGGGAGAAAACTCTAGTTATGGCAACATGAACCCATGTAAAGCAATGTTGAGTTTGACATGTTTGAGGCGATTGATAGGGTTTTCTCTGCAGCTAGAAGGAATGAATCTCCCATTATTTCTAATTATCACTGAATATTCCATCATCTGGGTCCAAGTTTGTGATAGTCATTGAATGAATAGCCTTGTTCTGTGATATATACATTATATATTAATATACACTGAAGAGTGTATGGATGGTAGCTATTTCCTTTATCATTGACATTTGCAACTTGCAATCGAAGGATTAAATTAAGTAGTACCATGCTTATTCATTTCAGTAAATAAATTGATTGATATGTTTTAATCTGTTGTGCGGCTTAATTATTTCCAGTCTCAATTACACATGAATGGAGGCTTTCAAGTATTTAACATAAACGACATACGCAACCAGGGTAGATTTGTTTTCTGCATATCTAGGTTTACAATATTGTATACAGCAGGGTAAAAGAGCCTGCACTTTGGCTTGCTTGTGACACTTTCTCAATGAGGGTACCGGGGTTAGGATTCTGCGTTAGTTTCACCATTTGCGTGGATCCACATGATCCAGTCAAATCAAATTTTCACAGACATTTGCCTGGGCCTGTTTACTCCGGTGTAGGACTTCAGTGGGCAGTATAATCACCCTTTCCTACAGTTGGTTTGTATCAGAGATGTTGATAGCCAATGTAGATGTTAATAGCCGAGTAGTCGGAATGTTTATTATCACAGCAGATATTAACATCAAAGATCTCTTGTTGTGATCTGAGCTGGATATACATTGTGCATGTTCATTTCATGGACACCGATTTAAGTTTTCAATTGCCATTCATGGCATGAGACTAACATTTCAGTTGACAAGACCCTGAAGAATAAAGCCACAGATGGACTGACTGACTGAAGCTCCATACTGGTAAAGGGTCCAGAGGGGAATATTACCAGGGGGGGGGGGGGGGAATATTTCCTGGGGGAACTTTTCCTACACTCGGTCTGGTGATATGTCCAGCCTGGAAACCTGGGCATGTGGCTGCATGCATTAAGTAGAAGAGGTTGCATTAAACCCACCCACTGCCCTCAGGGGTATGTCCCCACCCAGGGGATCTGAGCCGATCCTCATATATTCTATATCTATAGGTTAGCCAGGTGTTTGAACGGACATGAATATCCCTACCACTTGACGTAAATCAGAACCAACCAGGCAGGAACACCCAAAGGAGCCGCAGTGATTAAATAAAATAGGGAGATTGCGTGCCCTTTCTATACTACTCATCGCACATGCGCAGTCGACCCATTGTACTGTAGGGTGCAAGCCTGGCCCATGGAATCTCCGGTAGTGAAAACCCCAGGTCTCTCGCCCCACCCTATCCCGCGCCACACCTATGCGACCCGCTGTTCCCTTTCTATACTACTCATCACGCATGCGCAGTCGACCCATTCTACTGTAGGGTGACCAAGGGATATCATGAAGTAGGAGGAAGAGTCGGACACGCCATGGATTAAGAAGTGAAACCCACATGTCTCTTGCCTCCCTGGTCGGCTTCTTTAATAGTATGAGTAAAGCAGAGTAGGAGGAGGAGGAGGAGTAGGACCCGCCACGGATTATACTAGGGAGATGTAAATTAGATCCTTGACTCATTTTTACCCATCAGGCAAAGGGGCAAAATCATCTGTTTTGAGGTGAAAACAGCACCTAGGACTATGAAGCCATTCCAGAACCCAAACCGTTTCTGGGCAACAACTATTAATTTTCGAAACAGACGATATTTCAGGGTTAAGTTTATCTTGGTTATGGACTGGCTTATTTACCGAGAAAAGAGGATGCTGTTTTCACTTCAAAATAGATTGCACAAATACACTACTTCAAGATGCTGTTATTAAGAAACCCTGAGAAAGAGTGGCTGAGAATTACTCCAAGCATATGACTGTATTAAAGCTAGCTGAAAAATTTCTTTCGACACAATATTTTATTTTGGTACTCCAAACCACACCTCATAGGGGCCGATCCACATGATCAGCTGCAATGCTTATTCCCCAAAAAATAAAAACTGGATATTAGGTGTAAAACAATATATTTATTTTATTTCTCAGACTTTGTTGTCCAAATGTCAAATAAACATACAATATGTAACAAAAGTTTGATCAACAAGTAGATTATGACAACAACAACGATAATGTTGTCTAATATACTGCTACATGTACAATGGAATTTCTCTATTTACTTGACCATGTAGACACAGATAACAAAACAGTTAAACATTAACATGAATAAATAAGCAGGGAAGTTGTTTTAAATGTGGTAAATCCTCCAGTCACATGGAGTGAAATTCTCGCCATATTAAAATCGGTAAAACGAGTCATACGGTAACATACAAAAAGATATTACGTCAGTAAAGGCTGTTCAACTGAAATGCATCGAGTTACGTTACGGACAATTCTTTATGTAAATGGCTGACAGTAGACAAATTTAAACCAATGGAATTGCATGAAATAAATTTCTCCTGTGAAGAAAAATCCATGCCTGGTGCCCTGATTTTGTGAGTATTTAGTATATGCGCAGAGCTCCTAATTTAAGGCTTATCATATGGGAACCAGGTTTTCATGGTATTGAAGTTATAAACTTGTTCCTATCGGACTATTTCTCCAGGTTTAAGGTTCAGAAATGACTTTTCGCAGAGGTAACATGGCAAAATTTCCAAAATGCCATTCACATGAACATGGTCAATCTGCTGTCAGAACAATCTGTGCCAGTATCACTCAATAAACTCACCATTATGCTCTAGTGACTGGATCTTCTACACCCAGGGTGGACAATGTTGAAACAATGCATTTTGTTGTTTACTTGGGTGAAAAAAATAATTATTATTTTTTTATTTACTCTATCCAATGAACATACTTTTCAGATTGGCAAAAATGTTTACACCTGCAAAATCTTGTCTGACAAGTATTCATGTGCAATTAAATACTTTAAAGATTTAAGCATTTTGCTCATTTAAACTCTGTCGACCATCATTTTTGAAGATATTTTTGTTTTTAAATCACTCCCTCTAAATGAGCCTCTTTGAATAATTTCTAGTTCTGCCCTCCAGTAGAGCAAATGCAGGAAAGGCAGCCACAGATATTAAAGATGTAATCAGCCTCAAAACTAGGCTGGAATTGATGTCTCTCAAACTCTGCAAAAGTTACATATGTTATGACAGGTACAAAATAAAACGCATTAGACCACAAAAAAAAACTAAACTTGTTTCTACCATTGATGAGAAAATAAAAGGAATTGATCTTTGAAAATAAATTTCGCTGATGAAAAACATACAGGGGAAAATCCATTGATTTTGAGGCTGATTACATCTTTAAATGTGATATCAGAGGGTGCCATCATATACATGTATATTGAGTAAATACAAACAATATCAAAATATGCATATCTACATCCAAAACACCTACAGACATAAATAGATACCACGGACAACATCGTGTACATTCACAAGATTAACAAGTACATGTATCTGTACATAGTTATTCATTATTCTCAACAAACATCCGAGTACGAAAAATAATGAAAATACAAGAATATACAGTTAATTTTTTTTATCTCTTTTCTTTGTAAATAGTTGTTTTCCATGAGCTGACTAGTAGATTGAGGGTTACCACAAAATATAACCAACAACAGCATCTAATTAAACGTGTATGCAAAATATTCTACGAAAAACATGAACAGATCTAATGGACGGAATATTTTGATAAAAACTGGAATGTTACACAACATACAAGGCGATGTGAACTTCAAACTCCTTCATCAGCTATTAGAGCTGCAGTCTGCAGATACCCAGGTCTGCAAGTGGCTCACAGTGAAAATATAGGAGGAAATATAGGAGGAAAGTTGCCAAAATAGAGGAATTTTTAAAATAAAATATAAGAAATAAAGGAGTGAAAGACAGGTCACTACTACATTGTATGTTCCAAATTTGGTAGATTTTTGGTGTTTAATCAAATTATTTCCACTGAATGCGGTCAATAGTGGTGACAATTTAGGAGACCCATTCTGCTGCTTGGTTCAACAAAGAGAGATTCAAATGTTTTCATATTTTTTTACTAAAATGTATTTCCTCATGCCAATTTGACTCTTTCAGAGCATTGGTGAAACTTTTCATGAGAAAATGTCAAAAGATAGGAATTATAGGAGGTTTTGAGTAAAATATAGGAATGACTCAAAAATATAGGAAAATATAGGAGGCAATTGCAGGCCTGGATACCATAAACGGACAATAATGCAAAGGACATCAGGTTAATAGTGTCCTGATCACATGTAAATATTATACTGATTAAGTACATGTAATTGTAATCATGGAGCCTACAATACAGCACAGGTGTAGTGCATAATACAGGAGGAAAGTGACCCCGACAATATTAGCGAAAAACATTTTGTACATCAATATTTCGACATATATTTATTCATGTCATCGTCATTCCTATGTCGAAATATTGATCTACAAAATGCTTTTCGCTAATATTTCAGGACTCACTGTCCTCCTGTGTTATGCCAGGTTAATCAGTGGATCCCAACATTGTGGTGTAATACATATTTAGCATGTCTAGTCCAGTTTTAGGACACCAGGATAGTGAAAAGGGCACAACACTAACTGGCGATCTGTCTCTTCCACATTATTGCTTTAACAGGCAAAACAATTCCCCCCCGGTGCATCGGCAGGAGCAGTGACGACGGTGAGTGAGTGAGTGAATATGATTTAACATTTTTGGGCAGTATGTAAGAAAGATGGCTCTCTGCATGGCTCTCATGAGTTTCTTATAATTCAATCAGTTACAGACAGGTCACTCAATGTAACTTCATGTCTACATATCATCTTCTCTAGCCAAGTCGACGTACATCACGTTGCTCTGTACATCGCCTTGGCATACTTCTCTAGTAAAGTTGGAACGTGAATCCTCATTGATGAGTGGGATGCAGAGACGACTTGCTGCATCCAATCAGAATGTGCGTAACTTACGTAGCATTTGGTTTCCCAAGATGGTGGCCCCCACTAAGAACGCGCTGTGTCGAATGTGCGGAGAAATTCTGCCGAAAAAAAAATCAGGAGAAGCACTTTCAAGGCCACTTTCGGTGTTTCCGATCAATTGAATCAGATTTTGGGATGCGCTGCAAGGTCGAACGATAACGAATCGCCTTACGTGTGTGGTCGACTTGAAATTGAAGGGGAACAACTGGAGGCAAAAAGTCACTCATCGCTAAAACTTCCACTAGGTGGCGCAGAGCAGTATTTCTCTGCCATCAGCCAAGAATGTCAAGGCAGCATAGAGAGCTTTGTGATGTAGTTGACTTGGCTAGTGAAGATGGTCTACATATATACTTATTATGTAGGCCTCTACCTGTATCTGTCTGTACATCATGTGATTCTCAACATTAACATTTCTTCATATATTGGCAATTCAACAAACAGTTATCCTAAAACCATGTGTTAATCTTTCTGAAGATTTGCACATGATTTGCACAAGCCGGTCTGTAAGTAGATTGAGAGAGAGAGAGAAATAAGGTTTAACGTCGCATTCAGCAATATTTCAGCTATATAGCGATTGTAAGTAGATTGAATGGGCCTTTCCTGTATTAATGCAATAATGATGGATATTAACCCATTAACTTATTATATAAAGGAAGATGCAAAATACAGTGGACGAGTCTTTGGTGTCCCGGAACAGATCATGTTCTTGATCAGAGTTATACTTGTCAATGCGGACCTTGGTGGTACATATATCATATTGTTTCAATACTTTAGATCTTATTCGACTCTGTCCCATTTGTTTTCGAGTCTGTTCTTGCTGTAGTATTTTCTGTTGCTGTGAGTACATTACTGAGTTTTGTGAAGCCTTCCCTCAGACAGACTTTGTCATCTGTGTTCAATGACTGGATGATCATTGTCCGCTTTCCCGTCTGTGATTGTAGGTCCAGAAGCTGGGAGATCTATAGGAAAGAGGAGAAGACCATATGAAAGGAGATATCATATTGATCATACATGTATGAATAACCACATTGTACTTCACAAATACCATGTATGAATAACCACATTGTACTTCACAAATACCATGTATGAATAACCACATTGTACTTCACAAATACCATGTATGAATAACCACATTGTACTTCACAAATACCATGTATGAATAACCACATTGTACTTCACAAATACCATGTATGAATAACCACATTGTACTTCACAAATACCATGCATGAATAACCACATTGTACTTCACAAATACCATGTATGAATAACCACATTGTACTTCACAAATACCATGCATGAATAGTTCTTCAAAAAGAACTTCTATGCAACTTTTAGGCATTGTTTCCTTGTCAGTTACATTGACATCGAGAATGTGTAACAATATAAAGGGGGCGAAAGCCATCAGTATCACTAAATACACATACATCTATCATGAATTCCATGTAAAAGTGCCCATCATTAAGAAATGACAATTTTTGCCAAAAATTGACACCACATTTTTTCATAGGCCACATATAAAGCGTGCTGTTTTTGCTATTCAATTCCTATAATCTCTGGAAACACAGCAATAACACAGAAGATGTACTTCAAACGCAAATCTTTTTTTCAACAATTTATAAACCTCATCAGCTTGGGAAATTCAAAATTCTCAAGGAAGAAAAGTTGCATTTTACTGAAAGGCATGCCATTTAAAAACATCTGTAGCAAAGATATATGCTTTTGACAGGAACTCTATACTTTGGACAAAATAACAGTTCTGAGACTTAGCTTGTAAGTAAACGAGATAAATTGGAGAAAATGTGTAATTAATAAAGTTCTTTTTACTTTTAAAAATTTTGATGTGATGACCCAATCAACTCTTTCATCATCCTTGGGGCATGTGTGTACTTTACCTTAGTAAGAGATCGCCTACTAGAATAATCAGATTGAAACAAAGCAGCAAAAACAAATTAACCAAGTAAAATCATTATGGTGGACTTTTAGTAGTAATTTGTGAATCATAATCACTCTGTGGCGAGTATTACGCCACACTACGACATTTCTTCAACCGTGTCAGTCAAAGCAAGAGTTACCTGTTCCACTGTTCTTGCCCCATCTTTCTCCAGCCCCGTGATGAGAACCAGTAGGGGCAGTGACCTGTGGCCAGAATGTGTCACGACCCTGTGTAGTTCAGATTTATTTGTCTCAATCTCTGCCTGTGTACAGTCACCAGCGATGACATAAATAAGGGCTTGGGAGTTTTGGAAATATCTGTCCCAGTATGGCCTCACTGAATCACAACCTACAAACAGAGGAGACAATCACAGACTGTCAAATATGCAATTCATTCACGGTTATGGTTTGACTGGAATTCCAGAACATTTATAAGTGCCATTTAGGCCAGAAATAAAAGGAAATTGTCTTTGTTTCATTTTTATCACTTTTAATCATAATCATCAACTATTATTATGCAAAACATTCGAAATTAAAGTTGTCAATCTCTCAACTAAATCTAGAGTTATTGCCCTTGCATATACATCTAACAGGTAATGATTTTGTGTCCGAACATCAGGAACTGTCGAGTGGAAATCTGCAAAGGGGCGAGTGAATATGATTTAAAATCGCTATATTTCAGTCACATCATGATGTTTGGTTCCTATTCCTGGCCTCTTATGACAAGCTGTCTGAGCAGCTGAGGCCTATTCTTACCATGACCTGGGGTGTGCACAAAGACATTCCAGGTCACGGGTATCTACGAAGGATCTACGAAGGATTCTGATTTACTCTGGGAGAGCCGGGCCCTAGCATGAATTTCCTATAAATCTCCAAATGTGATGCACTGGTATCACCTAATATATGCATGACTACCTGTATATGACCAAACCAATAAGGCAGATCTATACCTGAACTGTCAAAAGGCAAATTATATATATGTATATGGATCTCAAATTCATCTTGAATATACTGACAATCCATGAAAATATAACCTCACAACTGATCAGTTTTAACATCTAACGTGTCATAAGTTTACGTTATATAGTCCCAGTGACCTCGTGTAATCATCCCATATTGAGTCTCTGTTCTTTGAGGGATATCTGCCACCAGAGACCCCTGAGAAGTTCTGAATGATGTCAGAAATGCAGAGCCCAAATTTTGGAAATCATGTACTACGCGAAAGTCTTTTTATGCCTGAAAGAATCACTTTCAGCAAAGCCATTTAACAATTACACAAATTGCCTTTTAATGAGGAAAAATATGAAGACTATAACATATGTTTATGTATCTTTATGTATTGGTATTCACATTGAAGCTATGCCTTTTTCTTACTAGCATGCACACATTCTGAGCCTTACCTCCTAATTCTTTCACATTGAGAATACAGTTGTCCATCATGATGGCCTTGATGCTGAAACCTGGAGAACAGAGAAATGCATACAATTCAGATTTGAAACAAAGGCAAGGGTGGAAATGTTTCAGAATGTAATTTACCTGTCAGGAGGTCGTGGGTAAGAAAGAGCAACTTTCTCTTCCAAACAGTGGCCTGTGCATGTCAACGATACCGGAATGAATCCTTTGTCCAAGAAGGCACATTATGAGACCTGTTAACTTTTTGCACAGTACCACAAGACAATACCCTCAAGTAGCTGCAGGTTTACATATATGCACAAAATCTATATCACAGACAGACAAATTTAAGGCATCCCTCATGAATTAACCTTGCCATTTTCATCTGGTCAACCATGCAGTGTTGATTTCCTGAGAATAAAAATAGCTCCCTTTCACATAGAATAGGAAGCAGCTCCCAATGATCTATGTTGTTCCCAGATGATTCTTGATGTAAAAATGTCAATGTAATAAGTAAGAGAGAACTTTTTATGAGGCTGGCATATTTCTTTATTGTATTAAATGAGTGTTCATTTCTCAAATACCTCGGCAAGAAAATGCTGTAAAAATGTCTTTTTGCATCAGCATTGTTGTCAGCATTTGCCAGTGGCAGAGGTAACATCCCACTGACACAGTCTATCATATCTAGTATGTTTATATACTGTCAGGATATTTTATCATGTTTATATACATGTACCATACTACTCACCAACAGTAGGTTCAATGGCATCCATATCTTCCCCACTGAGCAGACAAAGTAGAGAACTTTTGCCTGCTTTACTCAGTCCAACACACAGCACTGCAAACTCTGGCTTCTCTACTGGTGGACCTTTACAGCACAATCTGCGACAGAGCTGTGAATGATAGACAAAGCAGCCATTACCAAGAATACTTGTTTGAAGAGACATACATGTAGGCACTTACATGTATATACAGGTCCACATTTCATGGTTCGTACACCTGCAGGCATTAGAATTTCCAGGCCATGGCCTAAATTCACATTTCCCAGGCCCATTTTCAACTTTTAATTTTCTTCCCTTCAGATATGGCCACTGTCAGTTGATTGTTTGTTTCTCGTGACCTGGAGTTTTAAAATACACATGCTATATGCGATAATTATTTATTAGTAATTATGGATTTACAAACTAGAAGCATTTAAAAATAAAGAAACTGATGTGTTCTGCAATTGATAATCTTAAATCCCGCATGTATTTTAATTATTCGACCCCAAAATATAGATGCTAGAGGGTTATGAGAAACAAACAGTCAACTACCAAAGGCCTATTTAATCTCTCTTGATCCTAAATCTTCAGATTCCACTTCACGATTTCAGAATACTCTCTTTTAAATGAACAATAAATATATTTCTTTCACACTGTCATTGAAAAACTTTTTTTGACAAAGCATCTGTCAGAAAGATCTTTGCCTCTAAGAAATTTCAAGCCTTTTTCTGGCCTAAAATGCTGATTTTCAAGCCTTGGATAAAGCCATTTCATTTTCAGACCCTGCATGAACCCTGATATATGTAGGAAGTACATAAAGTAGACCACAAAGATGCACAATTGAGAATAATCATGTTATGTGCTGACTGGAAACCATTCTTACCTTTCTCAGTTCACACTCTTTTAAAAAGGAAAAGGAGAGTCCGGAAAATTGACCAAAATATACATGCCTACATACATCTGACAGAATGTAGGTCAACCCTAGTCAAGTAACATGGCTCTGATTACTATAAGGCTAATGGCAATTGAATCCTTGCTTCCCGTTAGCCTGTTTTTCACAAGTGATGCAGGCGGGGGTCTTACTTTTTATTATTCATAATGCCATTACTGATTATTCAAAATAAATTCGGGCAGAGATCATTTGGCGGTCATCTTTGAGAATGTTTAAACAAATGAGTTACCTCCACTGATGCCATGGAATTTTCCAAAGGAGCATACTATTTTCATCAATTTTTCAATTCCCATCGTCTGATTTGATGTCTTTGATGTTGTTGAACAAATTGTGGTTGGCTTTAACATTTACTAATTTCAACATGTTCAAAATCCGAAATTCCACTAAGAAAGTGCAACAAAGCAGGAAAACATGAAAATAATGAGAAAGAAAAAA
>JAVTVY010057222.1:0-29990 GCA_036873755.1 Hanleya hanleyi | reverse complement strand
AGTATATGCACCAGCTAGAACGGGTAACCTGTGCACCAGTAAAGGGTACTGAGGTCAGGCAACCCACAGAGCACGACATTAGGAAGGCCATCCAGAAGAAGCTTGTGTCCTACAAGCGCCAGGACCATGCTAAAAGCCATGATTTCAATCTCAAGGTGGACTACGTCCTGCGGCTCAAAGAGAGCCAAGAGAATCGCTGCGCTGCGTGCAATATCGAACTGCTGTGGGCCTACGAACCCAAGGACACGCAGCAGTTCAGTATAGACAGGCTGAATAACAGCAAGGGGCACTGCAAGGGAAATGTGCGCCTCTGTTGCCTAGAGTGCAACCGAAAACGAGGGGGTGCGGTACTCAGCGACTTAGAACGCCATCCGGCGGCAGCTGGGTATCAGGAGGCACCGCAAGGAGCTCTTCCCGGACAAACCAACGAGCAGGACCATCTTGCAGATAATACAGGACAGGCTCATCAGGCTTGGTGACCGAGCGTCCAAGCCGGTACACCTGGAGGGACCACACTGGATCAGTCGCGCGGCGTCTTCCACCCTCCAGCTCGCCATCCTGGTATAGGTACCGAACGCCAACACCAGAGGGAAGCTTTTCCTCTTTGAGACCGATGGGGCGACCTGCAACAACAGAAGAAGGCTTTTGTGTCACAGCCACAAGCTTGATGGCATCCTCAGGCTTCTTACCGGTGAGGCGGGTCACTTCTCCGTTCAGGGCCCTAACGACGGCAGGCAGTCGAGCCACCCACTCCGTTGAACGCGCCCCGACGGAAGTCGCATCTCCTGGGCGTATTGGTGCCCAAACAACCGCTCAGCCAGGGTCCGGTTAAAGCGCTCCACGATCCCCTGGTCCCGATGAATGTCCACACGACCGCGTCTGACAGAAACGTCATGCTTGGCCAGTAGCTGGCTAACCGCGCCCATAAACTCGCGCCCAGGGTCAACCTGAAGAAGCTTCGGCCAGCTAAGAGGGCTCCGCTTGTAGATGCGGGAGAGAGCGTCAGCGACCTCTCTCGCTTCTTTTGTGGCCAGAGGCTCGGCCTCCTTGTAGCGCGATGCCACATCTACAAGCGTGAGCGCATACTTGTAGATTTTGTGACCACGGGGGAAGCGGTCGTGTGGTAGAAAGAGCAGGTCGGCTTGATGAACCTCGTTCGGCATCTTCACACTAAAACGCGGGCGTGGAACATGGCGAGGGCGCGGAAGATAAATCTGCCAAATGGCCTGCTTCTTGAGCCATATTCGGGCCATATCTTCGGAGACTCTGGCTGCTGCGGCGAGGTTCTTGATAGCCGCTAGCCCCTTCCAGTAACCGCTCGGGCTGTAGTAGTGCCCCGCGAGGCGTCGGGATAGCTTTTTCGTTTCACGACCCATTGTAGCTGATGTCGTGCCGACATTCCAAGAGGTGAAAGTCTCTAATATTGGGCTACTTTATAGACTACGAGCCCCGTCACGCCCATTCCTAGAATGACAAAGGCGATCTCCCGGTCTTTTTGGTTACCTGAAGGTACGTACACGTCTGAAAGACGTGGCTCTGGGCCGAGAGGGTCAAGTAGTTTGCCCGTGACTTGTGAGTACTCGCGGATTGCGGCATCGACGTCATGGAATGTGCGAACGGCGTGTCCCTGTCGTCGGAGCTCTTCGTTTATCCAGTCAAGCCTTTCGGTTCGCTTTTTTGTCCATGCACCCCGTGTAGCCTGGAGCTGTTCTATAGCCTTGTCATGACGTTTGCGCTCTTCGTCAAGACCCGAACTTCGAAACTTTGAAAAGAGGTAATTCGACCCACTGAAGACAAGAGCATTGGCCAGAGCTCCACCCACTAGCAAGGCAATCGAGGCCATGTTTATACGCTGTTCCCGCTGGTGCGGCTACTGTTATTACCTGGCTGACATCTTCATTATTGCATACGGAAAGGATCCTTTAATTGCTCGGCCCCCGTAGCTTCGGTCGGGACGGCTGGCGTCAGGCGCGCTGCCGCTCGACGATCGATTGGTTCTCTCACAAGCGGCGATCCTGAAAGTGCACGCGAGCGCAACCTGTATCCCACGAGCAGAGCCCCTGCAATTCCTAGACTGCATAGTATATAAGGAGCCCATTGTGGTCCAGCACTCCGTGCGTTTTCGACGGTCGGTTCGGTGTTGGTGGTGGTCGTCTCGGCAGCCTGTGACATCCCTGTGGGAGCAAGACGTTCCTTGATCTCCTTGAGCTCCATCTTCAGTCGTTCTTGGTTGGCCTTTCGCGCGGCAGCGCCCTTTCGTCCCGCTTCCACCTTTTTAGGGTTCTTTTCATCAGGCGCTGTCCCTTCCTGACTGAGGGTCTGTCGAGTCACTCTCACCGGTGGCTGATTCGCTTGTGGTTCCAGTACCTCCGTCATCATCGAACGTAGACGCATATGTCCGGGGGCATGTGTGTCCAAATTGGCAGTGTTTAACAGTGGTAAGGAATGTTGTCAGGGGTGCTAAGAGCATTCCAAAGCGGTGGTATAGCTGACAGGTAGCATTGCTTAGCGCATGCTCAACGAAGGGATCATCTTCTAGGTCAGCAACGAGCTTTGACTGATTTTCAGATGGAATGGGGAGCAAAGAGCTGGCTGCCATGGCATAGAGCTGAGGTGCAGCTGTCCCCAAGGTCTTGGTCATCTTAGCTCCCAAGCGCGCTTCATAGCGAGCATACAGCTTGTCAACTTCTCCATCGTCCAGGCTTTCGACCTGGTTCGGTGTAATGACCCTCCCCATGTACTCCTTGGCCTGTCCTCCGGCGGCCAATGCTGCTAGTCTTTCGCGTTTACTAGCAATAGTCATCCCGTCGGCTCCTACGGAGCTAGATCGAGACCTTGCGGCTCCGGCTGCCGCGCCGTCGTGGCAACTAGATGTAGCCGCCTTGGCTGCACGACCGCCAGCCTCTTCTTCCAACAGCTCGTCAATAATCTCATCGCAATCCATGTTTGCTACGTGCGTGGCCCGTATCACTTGCGCGTACCGCTGGCAAAGGTTCATACTATGACTTACGTATCTCTTCAATTTAGTATATTCGTAGATGATATACACGAAGGCTCCGAGAGTAAGAATCTGGCAAAGCAGTAGCACTTCCCACATTTACGGCCTAAACAACAACCATATATGCAGTCGGCTGGTCAGTTTTTAACAGGAGTTTTGCATGTTTTGTCTTTGCCAGCAGCGCCCTAGTTTTGAGTCGCTCATCTCTTGTTGGAATAACATCGTTCTCGCGGAGGCACTCTTCAAAAGAATCGCGGTCCTTACAGTGAAAAAGGGCGCACCATCGCGTCTGCTCTCGTAGATCCTTCAAGACCGAGTTGTACTTCTGGGTCAGCACCCAAACGCTCTGTTCTGTGTGGCGGCCACTGAAGGCTAGCTCAGACAGCCTGTCTTTCTTTTTGGTTAGAGCCTTGTTTGCGGCACAGTCATCAATGATGTACTAAGTGTGTTCTCCGGCAAATAGGCGATAGAATGCTCGCAGATAGTCGTGGAGACGCTCGCCGGGGTCGACTATGTAGATCTCTGGGTCAGCCCAGACCCAATGTCGGCATAGGTAGGTGCTGTTGTAGCGAATCGTGGGACAAAGGATGACGATGTGCTCAAAGACACCACGGAAGTGGTCTTCGAACAGGTCAAGGGCGAAAACCGTCTTACCACACCCTGTCTGGCCACATATAATAGCGGAGTGGGGGTCTTTGGGAAGCAGCGGGGCTGCGCCATTAATAGAGCACTTCTTTGAGTCGGCCATCCTCGATATTCATTTGTGCATCCATGACGATGTACAGATAAACGTTCAATACGCCGGCCGGCTCTGCTTCCTTTGTGATCTGGATGGTGATGCCCTCGCTGGCATTCACCACTCTTCGGCCGCTCCCATGTAGTCCGTCATCGTCCGTGACTCGCAGATCCAGCCATAGTCCATATTTTGTGGTCAGGACGTCTGCCAGATCGAGGTCTTTTGCGGCCATTGCAACCTCGTATTGACGTTTACTACCGGCTGCGAACTCTTTCTTGGTCTCATCCCACAGCTGGTGCGCTCTCAGTCCTTGACTATACAGCTGATTCGGCACCCCCTCGATGCACACCTCTACCTTCGTGATGAGCGGATTATAGAAGTCCTCAGTGTCGCGAGCCCAGGGGTCAGGTTCTTCGAACAGCATAAGAATGCCCTTCATGCTGCGAGCGGGCACGTTCAGGTTGATGTTCCAGAGAGTGTCAGACTTGTTACGGGTCAGTTTGCTGTGGCGGAGCACCCTGTCGTAGAGGATGGCTAGGCGTCCTGTATACTGGGTTCGGATCAATCTAGCGAGATCATTCTGCGTGACCATTTCGAACTCTAGGCAGATGTTTTCAATATTGTAACTGGCGGCTTCATCATCCTCTCCGACGATCACGCGACTGTAGTCGTTGAATGTCAGTTCGTACTCCAGACGATCACCAAGCGCACTTTGGTAGAAAGGCATGTGGCCGTCCAGCAACTCGAAGTCAAGCGGGACAAAGAAGCGGTTGCCGTATGCCCGCGCTATGGCTTTATCTGTTTTCTTGTTTTCAGCATTCCCGGCACCAACCCGAAGCTTTGTCGTGTTCTGGGTTTTGCCAGTATCTATACCCTGGTAGGCTGCATTATTGCGCTCTTTGGCTGTTTTCCACAGGTCGCGATAGCAGTAGTATACGTCGGAGTCATAACCTCATTGCCGCTGATTTTGATTGTTGTCTTCTTTATGATTGCGCGGCCCAAATTCTGAACCACGGTTCGATTCACGTTGGATGATTTCAGTTCGATGTTGAAGGCGAGGCGGGCGGTCCCCGGAACGATAACATCGTTCACTCCGAGATTGGGAAAGCGCACCAGTAGCTGTTGGTTCTGATCGATAGTGCTGGGGTTGTTTGTGATCACAACTGCCTGGCGAACCCCCTTGATCCCAAGTGGCTCGCGAAGTCTGCGGTAGGGATTAAGCTTGCGACCGTATTGTGAAGAAGCCATCTTGTTGAAGTGATAAGCTGTGTCTATTCAATATGGCGGACTATTGCTCAATATGGAAGCCTATGATGTTGATACCGGCCGTCTCGACGAGACAGAAACGAGGAGGGACGAGGAAACGGACGATGTCGATTTGTCAACAGACAGAGTGGGCCCTTCGGACGCGCAAGCGCAGTTAGGTGAGCGCCCTGTCTCTCTTCAGCGAAAGATAGTCCAGACAGGACTACCTCTCAGGTAGAGAGGGGGCTTACTCCTAACCTAGGTAGGGATTACTCGAGGTTTGAATTCACGACTGACGGGAAGCTGCGCCTTGTGGCTTACCCCAACTTGGACTTAATTAACCGGAGTACAGGCCGACCTCTCTCCCTGTCCACGGTAGCTGGGGTGCGTGGCGGTAGCAACGCGATTCGGGATGAACTAGGGTTTACAGACTGGCGCAGACAGTCATCGAGAATGCTGCCCCCTCAGGCTGTGGTAGCTCTACAGACAGCGAGCAAAGAGCTTGGTGGGGCTGCAGCGACGGTCGAAAGCGTTGAACTCCAGGACCTCGACGGAAGAGCCAAGGTAGCCACAGACGCTGTTCAGAAAATGGAAACGGCCTTCTCGGACGCGCAAATCGATGAAGTCCTCGGCACCATGAGCGACCCCCCTTTAAATCTCCGAGAGCTGCGTGGGCTTGACAAAGCCCTCCAGACCATTCGGGGTGAGCTCACCAACAACCTGGCCAAGCTGTCAGCATTGGATGACCGCATTGCTCTCGAGGAAGGAAAACTGAATGAGACTGACGTAGATGAGTTCTCTCGAAGGCGCGTCGCGGAGCGTGTTCGAGAACTCAAGGATGAGCGGGCCGCCCGCCTTGAGGCTGCAACTGCCAGTCGGGAGGCTCTTCGCTCACAGATTAACCGAATCCGTGAGACGATAAACCGCGTCCTCAACGAAGATACTACCCTGGCTGAGCGACTTCGCACATTGTTCAGAGAGCAGGGGGTAACCGTTGTTAGCATCCTCACTGCGCTGGGCTTAACCGTGTCCACGCTAGTGCTTGCTTTGACGGGCGGGGGCACCCCGGCCCCAACACCGACTCCTTCCAAGCCAGGCGTTCCGACGAGCGGGACTGTAAAAGAGTGGGTCAAGAAACACCTACACGCCCTCGGCCGAATCCTCGCAAAGCTTGCCGGAAAAGCCGCGGCGGCGCTGCCCGGCATAATTGGGAGCATTGTTTCCTGGCTTCTTAGCCTTATGGCGAAAACTGCTGGATGGCTTGCAGAGAATATGTTGTCCTTGGTTGTTGCGGCTGCGGGGGGGGGCTGCTTTATGTGGTGACTCGCGCCTGGCTAACGAAATAGCCAAATGGTCACCAGCCCAGCTACGATGACACCGACGATGATTGCGGTCTTTTCGTCGTCGTGTTGACTAGCTGGGACCGTGGAGGCAGCGACATCTCGCGAAGAGTGAACCGGCGCGGTGGGAACGGCATGATCCAGCGTCGCGGTCTTGGCATGATCCAGCGTCGCGGTCCTGCCGCTCGCCGTGGAAATCACTCCTTTTTCTCCCGTATCTCCTTCTGTGTTTGGAGGAGCGACTGTTGCGTTAACGTCCGCGTTCTCGCCCAGTTTTTGATTTTCTGTTGCAACTACGATCTCATTGTTGTAACCGGCGACATGGCCTATGCGGAGCAACATGTCACTGGGCGCCATGTACAGACCGATTCCGAACACATAGTTAACTTTGGAGCCTGCATACTGCAGGACGTCTTGGTAGCGTTTTATCGCTGATGAGAGGTCAACTGGAGAGGAGACCGCATCCTCGATGTTGGCGAGAAACTGCTTCTGCGCGTCAAATGCTGTGCCCTCTCCTAAGATCCGAGTGCGCGTCTGAGCCTGGGCGCCGAGGATGGCCCATACATACGTTCGAATGGAATCATTAACACGCTCGACGCCTGCATGTGTGAAGCTCTCCGATCTGTCCAGCATGAACGTTGTCCACGCCTTGTCAGCCTCCAAGCCTTCTGTTTGTGAATGAAGACTCTGCCCTAGTTTTCTGTGTTGATCTTTCAGGCTTGAATATTTGGGTCGAGCTGTTATATGTACCTTCACACCTGGCGACCTACATATCGCTGTGACTCACAAACCATAGCTAAGGCTGGGATTGCATAACACGTCGTCCATTACGTTAAAACATGTTGAAGATCGCTATATGCGGAGATCTATTTAACCGATATACGGGGCTGATCAGTCCTATATTGGATCTTATCCACTCCACATCAAACTGGCTATCCACTCCACATCAACTGGCCCGAAAATCCGAAGGTAGGTTTAGTAGGAATAAATGTGTTATTTAGAGCCCTTATTACCGTCCGCGGAAGACAGCCTAGGTAAGGCCATGCGAAATGTTAATCGTGTCTTCCAGTCACGTCTCACAAAAGGGGGTTCGATCCCTACCTGACTGCTCTTGGAACGCTTGTTCCGAGCTCTTCTCACAAAAATTCTAGACTCATTTCGAATTGTCTAGGATGCCACGGAGGAGAGTTATTAAGAGCAATTGAGTCCCGAATAAATACTTTGATAAAAAAAAAACCGTCACATGGCCAAGAAGCCATGTGTACAGGAATACGTCACAGGCCACGAAGCCGGTGACGGGACTCAGTGAGACGTGACACACCGGTTTTGCATTTTTTGACCCAAATAATTTTTTTTGGTTCGTATCTCTGGTATCTCCATCGATTCTGTTTGTTTAATAGGTGGTTGCGGCGTAGAGCCTGGGCCGGCAAGGGTGGTGGGCCGTCCCGAGGCTCTACAGAGTATGCGGCCAGTATGCGGCTCCGCGCCGGGCGGCGCGGAGCCTCCCCGCTTCCCCCCTTGGGAAGCTCCCCGCCCCATTCTTTTTGGTCTGCTCTACTCAGTGAGACGTGACATCCCGGTTTTGCATTCTTTGACCCCCGGCGTAGATTAACTCACCCCCCTTGGCCTGCTCCCCCCCTTGCCTGCTCCCCGCTCCCCCCCTTGGGAAGCTCCCGGCCCCATTCTGTTTGGTGCCCTTGGGAAGCTCCCCACCCCATTCTTTTTGGTACCCCCCCTGCTGACACCCCGGTTTTGCATTTTTTGACCCCGGCGTAGATTAACTCGCCCCCTGCTCCCCTCTCCCCCCCTTGGGAAGCTCCCCGCCCCATTCTGTTTGGTATGCTCACCCTCCCTGCTGCTGCTATAGCTAAAATAGGCCAAGATGTCTTTAACTGGAATTTAAAATATGAAGAAATTATAGATTGGGGACTGCACCCTAAATATAAAAAGGAAACTTCCACACCTCTCAGAACACTCAATACCCATAATATCTCGGTATAAATGCATGCACTACTTTTAACCTTATACCCATAGGACTCACACAATCTATAAACTTCAATATCAATAAATTATCAATACTACAATGGAATGCAAATGGCATTGCAAAACACGGAGACAATCTCAAAATCTTAGTAAATGAAAAAAGGCATGACATCATATGTATACAAGAAACATTTCTTAAGCCAGGAAAACATAAATTTGCAATAAAGGGATATACGCCATATAGACAAGACAGACTAAACGGCCCAAAGGGAGGCAAACTCATACTAGTTAAGGAAGAACTCATACAGCTAGAATTAGACAAGAGCCCAGAAAGTGAAGACCTCGAATGCCAAGCTATACGGGTGTTCCAAAATAATAGACCTATAAATATAGTGAACCTGTACTCCCCTGGCACTCTAAAAACAATATCACAAAAAGAACTTAACAAAATCACCCAAAAATATGACTCTCCAATTATAATCTGCGGAGATTATAATAGCCATAATCCAATCTGGGACGAAACCTGCACCACGTCAGATGATAGGGGTAAATCAGTAGAAAAATGGTTAGATGATAATAACCTCGTATTCCTGAACTCAGGAGACGGGACGAGAATAGATATGCGAACCGGTAAAGTCACTGCAATTGACCTAACAATAGTCTCTCCCGAACTAGCAGTTAAATCAGAAGGGGAAGTTTTACCAGATACACTAGACAGCGACCACTTTCCAATCCTAACTAAATGTAGCATGAAACCAGATTTTGAAAAGACAGACCCTCTCCCACGCTTCCAATACTCCAAGGCAGACAGGGAAAGCTTCCAAAACGATTGCCAAAGTCTAATTAATGACGATATACTTAGTAATGATATAGAGACTTTCAATGAAAATATAACCAGCAAACTTCTAAACATAGCACAAAGACATATTCCAGTTACGAATAAGCGGCCGAACAAGAATCCAGTGCCTTGGTGGGACCAACAGTGTGGAAAGAACATCGCGGCAAAGAAAAAAGCACTCAGAAAATTCAAAAAAAGTCGGCTCCAGAGTGATCATGAAAGATATAAGGAAGTGAAAAGAATAGCAGAAAAAAGCGTCAAAGAAGCCAAATCAAGATGCTGGGAAGATTTTTGCAACACTATAGATACGAAAACTAACTCAAAGAAAGTATGGAATAAAATAAAAAGCATTCAACGGAAAGCAACTAACACCATACCTGTACTAAACAAAACAAAGAGAACTAATCTCGAAAAGGCAGAATATCTTGCTGAATCATTCGCATCAAACAGTAGCGATAGCAATCTGAAACCAGAATTCAGAAAAACCAAACAAGAAACGATCCTGGAAAATGACACAAATGATTATATAAAAAACTACCTTAACGGAGACTTTAATATCAATGAATACAGAAAAATTTTACACTCTAAGAAAGAAAGTTCACCCGGCGAAGACAAATTAGGGTATACAATCCTAAAACACCTACCAAACAACACTCGGGACCTAATTCTAAAACTAATTAATGTGAGCTGGAAGACCAAACAACTCCCGAACAAATGGAAATCATCTATTGTTATCCCAATAACAAAACCTGGTAAAGATCCATCAGACAGTAAGTCATATAGGCGGATCTCACTCACGTCAAATTTATGCAAAATTATGGAAACCATGGTCAAAAATAGACTTGAATATCACCTGGAAAGCAACAACCTGTTAAACAAAACACAAAGCGGTTTTCGGAAAAAAAGAAGTACTTTAGACCACATAGCCAGACTCCAACACTCAATCAAAAAGGGTAATGCCAAACACCAATATACATTAGCCATTTTCTTGGATATAGAAAAGGCAT
Source organism: Hanleya hanleyi (assembly GCA_036873755.1). Classification (NCBI taxonomy): domain Eukaryota; kingdom Metazoa; phylum Mollusca; class Polyplacophora; order Lepidopleurida; family Hanleyidae; genus Hanleya; species Hanleya hanleyi. The sequence goes on along the minus strand of JAVTVY010057222.1, from coordinate 19,843 downwards.
TTGACCTTGTATGGCAGGACGGGATTATCACCCAATTAAACAACCTAGGAATTAAGGGCAGGATACAACACTGGATAAAAAAAATTCTTCATGACCGAAACTTCAAAGTTCGTATTGGTAACTCCATATCCATGGACCACCAGCTAGATAACGGCACCCCACAGGGCAGCGTCATAAGCCCCACCCTTTTTAACATCCTGATTAATGGCCTGGCCAACGAAATTGACACAAAACATCCTGAAATTGAACAATCACTTTTTGCTGACGATGCTGCCATGTTGAAATCTGCTGGCTCGATAAAAAAATTAACAAGTATAATGCAAAAGGTACTAAATACAGTTAGCGACTGGGCCGATAAATGGGGATTCAAATTTTCAGCTGTCAAAACTACCGGTGTGCTATTCTCAAATAAACAAAACACAGACATCACGCTATCACTAGGAGGCCAGAAAATCGAGTTTAAGTATAGTGTCAAATACCTAGGTATGATCTTTGACCGAAAACTCACTTGGAAAGACCACATCGACCAATTGATTATTCGGTGTAACAAAGACCTGAACCTTATGAGGTGCGTATCGGGTATCAACTGGGGGGCCAATAAACATAGCTTAATCAAATTATATCAAACACTCATCAGATCCAAAATAGACTATGGTTCAATCGCCTACCAATCGGCATGGAAGACCCAGTCAAAAAGAATAGACAGCGTTCAGTACTCGGCCTTGAAAGGAACTCTATTATGTAGTCTACAAATAGAAACTAATGAAAAACCCTTACATTTAAGACGAGAAGAGCTGTCAATGAAATATGCAGGGAAAACAATAGCCAAGGGCGAAAACCACCCATGCCACAAATTTTTTGGCCCAAAACTGAATACGAATACCTAAGAACGAAATGGGAAAAAGACTCCGCACCACTCGGTTACACCATAGAACGATTATTCCAAGAACACGACATTCCTATCTCTTGTATCTCTGACACTGACAAGGTCAATAGACCACCATGGCAACTAATCACACCACACGTGGACACGAATATACATAGCTACATCACCAAACAGGACAACCCAGAGCATATAAGGGTCACTGCCCTCGAATATATTGACACACATTGGAAAAATCGCTTGAAAATATATACAGACGGCTCCAAAAACACAAGTCACAATACAGGTTCTGCATTCGTTATACCAGAACTCGACATTAACGAAGGTTTCAAACTACCAGACAATATATCTGCATACACCACTGAATTAGTCGCCATAATCAAGGCCCTCGAATGGGTTCTTCAGAACCGACCGGTTTCCACCGTTATCCTTAGCGATTCCTTAAGCGGACTGGTCTCTATAGAGAACTCCAAATCCGACAGCAGACCTGACCTCATACACGAAATAGAAATTTTATGTACACAAATACGAGAGAATGACATTGACGCCATTTTAGCTTGAATTCCCGCCCACGTGGACGTTGGCATCAGCCTACTATTAATTTCGTTACTTGTTATGTATTAGCGTTAAAAATCGGCAAAAATCCAGAAAATTCACAATGCATGTCAATATTTACCTTGTGGGACATTACCAGTGGAAGTCTTGACAGATGTTGACCATGGAAATTTCAAATTACCGCCACTGACAGCTGATTGGTGCTACAGAATGTCATTCAATTTGTAAACAGGGAGCCTTCTCACCCTTCACTGATCATGTCTTCATCCACCATGCTTTTTCCAAAGTGACCCAAATCAACACCAGGAAGTAGTTTGAAGACTCATCTGCAAGTTGAAATATCAGATGTATCAGAAATGCTGAAACATCGCAGCTCATAAAATCCATAAAGATCTGCTCTCAAATTTCTAAACAATGTAGGTCGTGGGCACTGAACCGGAAGTGATTAATTGTGATCTGATGCCTGTCAGGGATGGAACCATTGTTAAAATAAGGAATGCTCTCATCTGAACAAACCATACCCATCCCCAAACGATCTTGAGAAGGCACAGATAAATCTATGCACAGATAGAGATTTTACAGCCTATATACCAAGGGTACCCCCTTTATAATTTCCCCTCAGTTTGCCCCATATGACTGAAGATTGAGGTACAAGTAAAAAGTACAATATCTCACTAACCTGTACATATTTTTCCATCTGGTAAAAAGCACCAAGTCGACAATCCTTCTTCCTATAAAAAGAAGTATAAAGCATTAACTAGATATGTTAAACACTATTTTAAATTATTTTTTTATTATTTTAATTCATTTTTTATGAAATTTTTCAAATTAAAATTTAAAAATAAAGAAAAATTAAATTCAAAATGTGACAAAAGCATACTTGTTTACAAGCTGCTCATTTAGACTACATTTGATAAACATTTCCTTCATGGCAGTGGTTAACTTCCCCATGTAATCAGTGGGTCATCCCAGTAATCTATCAAATGTGATTAAAATTTGATGTTGATACACAGATCAAATTACAAGCGTCTAGTCCGTCATTCATAATCCAGCCGTCGTCCATTAGAGAATATCCGCGTCCATAATCCAAAGACCTATTCCATTTTCCATATAAAAGTATTAGCACCAAATTCAAAAAGACAATCATAGTATACATAAACATAGGCTTGTTTCCTGCAAGAGAGAAGCGGTCAACAGTTTTCAATGATGCTGGCAAGACAGCATGATGTTCCAAAAATATCAAATCCATATCGCTGATCAGTATTCTTAATCCATAATATTCGTTGTAAAGTCGTCATCTAAAGAATGATGTATCTCAGTCACGCTTTGATTGTGACTGTTCATATGAGTACCATGAGGATCTTGAAGTACATGGGTTCATACGGCCTCTAGCCCCGGGTTAAGCGGAATTAGACACAAGTTACGAAACGTAGCGCCATAGATCTTGCACGTTACGTTCGTATTTTGCTATCAGCATGCGATATGTATCGCCAAATTTGAGAAACTTTGAGTGTAGGCGCTTGGTGGAATAGCCCTGTTTTTTAAGTTTCTGCACCAGTGTTTTGTGACGTTGATTAAAATCGTTAATCCTGTAATAAGTGACAGCAATATACACAAATGTGCACACAACACATACCAAAATATAACATAGAGGTGTTTATGGTATACACAACTCCATATAGAGAATAAATGTCAGTTCAATTGGATGGATCTACATCTCATCAAGATCTTGCTGGCAGTAATTAGAAAGATGCACATATTACTTGTAAACAGTTATTATTACTGAGAAAACTCCTAAATAACATTGAGGAATATATTCTGTGTCAGATTTCAAGTCCATGAATGCAATGTCTGCAAACAGGCAACATTTGTCAAAACACAACATAGAAGAAAAAAAGGAATAAAATTCAATGACAACATATCTGATGGTCATTTGCTGATCTCTGCTACATTAACAACCATGAAAGATGAGGACAGCTGGAAGTTGCCTCATTTAAACTGTTAACTGTTTGGTGAAAGATTAAAGTGGCAACTTACAGTGAGAAAGGCCTATCTTCCAACAGAGTTGGAGGCCATACCTCTGAGTCACACTGTGCGAAATTCCCAGAGTTGATGTGTGTGTGTGTGGGGGGGGGGTTGTATGAGGCTTGCTAATATTTGGCGCCTGTAATCCATGTTCCTTGCTACCCACAAGATCTCTGATATGAATATGAAAGAGAATTACAAACTTATAATCCTGGAGATAGTGGAAATGGAATGAAGAGAAAGTATTTGCTATGATGCAAATGTGACTGACAATAAACACACAACAATGTGAAACCATCAACAGTCAGATTAATTGTTGACTCAGTTAATCAGATTTTATTTGTCTCATTAAAGTTACAAATGCAAAAGGCATTTTGGAAATTCTTTGTGTGTGGAACAAACATTTGAGTTTTTACAGGTGATATAATTATTATTAATTTCATGTGGTTTTAGACTGATATAAAGTGAATTAATGCATAAATGATTTGAAGCATTGAAGATTTGAACTGAGGTCGAGATTTTGAAAAAAACATGTAATTGTATCTATGTGAATTTCCTGTGTTCCATTTACATTTTATTGTATCTTGAAAGTTAATTTGTTCATAATTATCAGCTGTGAACCTCGTCATATTTGGCATTGACTATTTGGCCCTAGTACTGACAAATCAGTCATTTTTTGCCTATATTTGCTCCAAAAGGTCTCAATTTTGTCGCAGAAATGGCATAGCAATACAAGAGATGTTACCCAGCATTATCAGTATGATATTTATTTCAACCACATTTAGCAAGAAAAAAAATAATTTTAATAATTAAAAAATTGATTAAAATTAATTAAAATTTTTATTTTATTTTATTAATAATTTAATAACATAAATTTGAAACCACCGTAATATTTGTACGTTGTTCATGAGTTATCATGGAAAAAATTGGGCTGATCCAGTAAAAACTGTAGCCACAGTGACGATTTAAAGTTCTCTGGTCAAATGTGAAAATGTCGGGTGACAGGCATCAGCCTACTATTAATTTCGTTACTTGTTATGTATTAGCGTTAAAAATCGGCAAAAATCCAGAAAATTCACAATGCATAAATCCACCTGGCATGTCAATATTTACCTTGTGGGACATTACCAGTGGAAGTCTTGACAGATGTTGACCATGGAAATTTCAAATTACCGCCACTGACAGCTGATTGGTGCTACAGAATGTCATTCAATTTGTAAACAGGGAGCCTTCTCACCCTTCATTGATCATGTCTTCATCCACCATGCTTTTTCCAAAGTGGCCCAAATCAACACCAGGAAGTACAGTTTGAAGACTCATCTGCAAGTTGAAATATCAGATGTATCAGAAATGCTGAAAAATTGCAGCTCATAAAATCCATAAAGATCTGCTCTCAAATTTCTAAACAATGTAGGTCGTGGGCACTGACCCGGAAGTGATTAATTGTGATCTGATGCCTGTCAGGGATGGAACCATTGTTAAAATAAGGAACAATATCTGAACAAACCATAGCCATCCCCAAACGATCTTGAGAAGGCACAGATAAAACTATGCACAGATAGAGATTTTACAGCCTATATACCAAGGGTACCCCCTTTATAATTTCCCCTCAGTTTGCCCCATATGACTTAAGCCTGAGGTACAAGTAAAAAGTACAATATCTCACTAACCTGTACATATTTTTCCATCTGGTAAAAAGCACCAAGTCGACAATCCTTCTGCCTATAAAAAGAAGTATAAAGCATTAACTAGATATGTTAAACACTATTTTAAATTATTTTTTTATTATTTTAATTCATTTTTATGAAATTTTTCAAATTAAAATTTAAAAATAAAGAAAAATTAAATTCAAAATGTGACAAAACATACTTTGTTTACAAGCTGCTCATTTAGACTACATTTGATAAACATTTCCTTCATGGCAGTGGTTAACTTCCCCATGTAATCAGTGGGTCATCCCAGTAATCTATCAAATGTGATTAAAATTTGATGTTGATACAAAGATCAAATTACAAGCGTCTAGTCCGTCATTCATAATCCAGCCGTCGTCCATTAGAGAATATCCGCGTCCATAATCCAAAGACCTATTCCATTTTCCATATAACAGTATTAGCACCAAATTCAAAAAGACAATCATAGTATACAAACACATAGGCTTGTTTCCTGCAAGAGAGAAGCGGTCAACAGTTTTCAATGATGCCGGCAAGACATCATGATGTTCCAAAAATATCAAATCCGTATCGCTGATCAGTATTCTTAATCCATAATATTCGTTGTAAAGTCGTCATCTAAAGAATGATGTATCTCAGTCACGCTTTGATTGTGACTGTTCATATGAGTACCATGAGGATCTTGAAGTACATGGGTTCATACGGCCCCTAGCCCCGGGTTAAGCGGAATTAGACACAAGTTACGAAACGTAGCGCCATAGATCTTGCACGCTACGTTCGTATTTTGCTATCAGCATGCGATATGTATCGCCAAATTTGAGAAACTTTGAGTGTAGGCGCTTGGTGGAATAGCCCCGTTTTTTAAGTTTCTGCACCAGTGTTTTGTGACGTTGATTAAAATCGTTAATCCTGTAATAAGTGACAGCAATATACACAAATGTGTACACAACACATACCAAAATATAACATAGAGGTGTTTATGGTATACACAACTCCATATAGAGAATAAATGTCAGTTCAATTGGATGGATCTACATCTCATCAAGATCTTGCTGGCAGTAATTAGAAAGATGCACATATTACTTGTAAACAGTTATTATTACTGAGAAAGCTCCTAAATAACATTGAGGAATATATTCTGTGTCAGATTTCAAGTCCATGAATGCAATGTCTGCAAACAGGCAACACTTGTCAAAACACAACATAGAAGAAAAAAAAGGAATAAAATTCAATGACAACATATCTGATGGTCATTTGCTGATCTCTGCTACATTAACAACCATGAAAGATGAGGACAGCTGGAAGTTGCCTCACTTAAACTGTTAACTGTCTGGTGAAAGATTAAAGTGGCAACTTACAGTGAGAAAGGCCTATCTTCCAACAGAGTTGGAGGCCATACCTCTGAGTCACACTGTGCGAAATTCCCAGAGTTGATGTGTGTGTGTGTGGGGGGGTTGTATGGGGCTTGCTAATATTTGATGCCTGTAATCCATGTTCCTTGCTACCCACAAGATCTCTGATATGAATATGAAAGAGAATTACAAACTTATAATCCTGGAGATAGTGGAAATGGAATGAAGAGAAAGTATTTGCTATGATGCAAATGTGACTGACAATAAACATACAACAATGTGAACCATCAACAGTCAGATTAATTGTTGACTCAGTTAATCAGATTTTATTTGTCTCATTAAAGTTACAAATGCAAAAGGCATTTTGGAAATTCTTTGTGTGTGGAACAAACATTTGAGTTTTTACAGGTGATATAATTATTATTAATTTCATGTGGTTTTAGACTGATATAAAGTGAATTAATGCATAAATGATTTGAAGCATTGAAGATTTGAACTGAGGTCGAGATTTTGAAAAAAAACATGTAATTGTATCTATGTGAATTTCCTGTGTTCCATTTACATTTTATTGTATCTTGAAAGTTAATTTGTTCATAATTATCAGCTGTGAACCTCGTCATATTTGGCATTGACTATTTGGCCCTAGTACTGACAAATCAGTCATTTTTTGCCTATATTTGCTCCAAAAGGTCTCAATTTTGTCGCAGAAATGGCATAACAATACAAGAGATGCTACCCAGCATTATCAGTATGATATTTATTTCAACCACATTTAGAAAGAAAAAAAATAATTTTAATAATTAAAAAATTTATTAAAATTAATTAAAATTTTTATTTTATTTTATTAATAATTTAATAACATAAATTTGAAACAACGCTAATATTTGTACGTTGTTCATGAGTTATCATCGAAAAAATTGGGCTGATCCAGTAAAAACTGTAGCCACAGTGACGATTTAAAGTTCTCTGGTCAAATGTGAAAATGTCGGTGACAGGCATCAGCCTACTATTAATTTCGTTACTTGTTATGTATTAGCGTTAAAAATCGGCAAAAATCCAGAAAATTCACAATGCATAAATCCACCTGGCATGTCAATATTTATCTTGTGGGACATTACCAGTGGAAGTCTTGACAGATGTTGACCATGGAAATTTCAAATTACCGCCACTGACAGCTGATTGGTGCTACAGAATGTCATTCAATTTGCAAACAGGGAGACTTCTCACCCTTCACTGATCATGTCTTCATCCACCATGCTTTTTCCAAAGTGGCCCAAATCAACACCAGGATTGAAGACTCATCTGCAGTTTGAAGACTCATCTGCAAGTTGAAATATCAGATGTATCAGAAATGCTGAAAAATCGCAGCTCATAAAATCCATAAAGATCTGCTCTCAAATTTCTAAACAATGTAGGTCGTGAGCACTGACCCGGAAGTGATTAATTGTGATCTGATGCCCGTTAGGGGAAATGAAGCCGCCGATAGGACAGCCAAAGACCGCCTCACCAAAACTGCACCTGACGTGCATATCGGAGTAGGAACCAAAGAACTGAATTCTATCATTAAAACCAGAATAGATAGTAAATGGGAAAAGGAATGGAACGAAGAAAACCGAGGTAGATGGCTACATAGTATTCTAGATAAGGGGAAAAGACGGAGTTGTGGATTCCAGCAGGACAGTAAACGTGACGACCGCATCATCACAAGATTAAGACTAGGCAAAACAGGACTAAAATCACACCTCTCTAAGCTAATAAAAAACACATCACCACTATGCACCTCATGCAACAACGAAGAAGAAACGATAGAACATTTTATACTCAAATGCCCAAAACATGACCCCTATCGCCGCACACTGGAAAACGAGCTCAAAAACTTAAATGTCCCTCTGTCGTTGGCTTCTATATTAAATCCTAAACCACCTCTAATTAACAAAGTATACTCCACCGTACTAGCTTACATCAAATCGACTGACTATTACTCTACCATTTAATATTACTAGTATATGGTTACACCAAGAAACCAAAGACCAAATTTAAATAAATGTAGCACGCTTAGAGTCAAAACTATATTACAGGGGAGGAAATAAGGGTCAGTGATCAGAAATGACTGATCAAATTTGGACACTAACCAATCAAAATGCCATAGCAATAACATAGACAAATTCACTGATCAAATTAAAAGCTCCTAATAATGAGCACCGATCAAATTGTGTTCCCTTATTTCCAACCCTCTTTAACGAATGTTAACCGTCCGGTTTTCTAGCAGGGGCAGAAGACTGGAGGTTATATCAAACATTCACAATCGGCTTTAATGATAATAACATTTTTATTTATAATATTTAGTTACTTATTAACTGATTTACTTATGTACCTAATTAATTATTGCTATTGATCATGTTTGACTTAGATCACGATAGTGCCTGTCGGTGGCAAAAAATAACACCAGAAAACGAGAAACTACAAACTCCTCTATTCTTTGTAATACAGGCACATCGCACTGAAGACCACAGACGAGTAAGACCAGCCATGAAACAGAACACCGATGACGACAAATATTATTAAACAGCACCGTGAGTGACAACACCCAAGAAACCACCCTGACCTAGCCATTACAGTGGAATCCCAAAACCCACACCTTGACCACGGACAATCAACGGAAACAAGAACAGCTTCTACATTCAAACCAAATCGAACAATGCCTACCACAACCACGGACAATTGAAACCATATCCACTGAAGACAACACAGTTCAGATGAACCAAACCTGAGATGCCACTGATGTAACGATTGTCCAATGCAAATATGATCCTTTGACTTTCACCAATATAAGATGTAGACCTGCCAACCTGTACCCCAATACACATTCCAAGCAATTGTTACAGGCACAGATTTCTGGAAGAACCCGCCTATGGTTCTCCCAGTTTTTTTCTGGACGGCTTTGTGTGTACCGAGGGGTACAAAGACAAAGGAATCACCCACGCGACTACAATGTACAACGAACACATACCAATATAACCTAATCAAAAATCAACCGATGAACCTGTACATAGACAATTCTTCTATTCTATTTATATCTCCATCCGCCCATTTATTATTATTTACTTACTTATTTATTTATATATTTATTTACTTATTTATTTGTTTATTTGATAATACAGCGCTTGTAAACATCTTTAACAAACTAAGAAATGTAACGTGTAATTAAAATAAAACATTGAGTTGATGGGCTGCGAAATCCGTACGGGAAGCGGCCCTTAAACTGCAATTTCAATCAAATCAATATTGATGTCATAGACTGGAGAGCAGCATCCTTCGAAACAAGTCCCGGGCTCTAGGCTAGACTTTGGCACAGGCCAGGATATTCGATTCTTTGGTATTGGAGGGGCCAGAGTCGGGACCCTACGAAACTCGAACAAACTGGAAAACCTCCTACGGGAGACAAATCCTGACCTACTCATCCTCCATATTGGAGGAAACGATGCTGACTCCTAAAAGAATGAATCGGCAATTTACTACGACATCATGGCCCTGATAGGTGAACTCCAGACAAAATTCCAAATTCCGAGGATCAGTCAGCTGGTGTTCCATCGGGTAACTCGGCACATTTCGGTCCATTCCTACAACACTAAAATTCAAAAACTTAACCAACTACTAAGTAAAAACACAATGGCCACTTTTTGGAAACACCGGGGAATGATCCACCCCCAAAAACAAATCCTAATCCACGACGGAGTCCACCTAAACCGTTTAGGCCAGGAGCTGTTCTACCGGTCTATGCGACGGGCCATATTGGGAGCCATGAGGAGCAGACATTACTGAAAACAAGACGGAAACCAGGGAAAATAAAATTTAAAAAAACAGAAAAAAAGAAACGCCCCAAAAACAGAAAACAGTGGACCAGGAGATGACAAACACCAACACCGACGAACTGACCTAACAGAAGCTACCAAGGCATTAGTAAAGGAAAAATGAACAACAAAAACATTAGAAAACCAACAGATTCTGGACCAGAGGAATAGCACCGATATATCTACCCGCTTACGATCACAACAAACCAAACGAACTGACGACAAATACCCAAAGCCCCATTTGGGTGAACCGTGCCGCATTGGGATGGGGTGCAGGTTTCCTCGAGTATGGCGACAAAGTACTATACCGGGGTTTTTCCTGGCCGGCGGTGGGGCGGAAAAAAACTAAAAATAATAAGGCAGAGAACAATGGAACTGTAAAATAACTGCCAATTACTATTTAATACTTGTTTACTTTTGTATATACTCCTTTTCCACTACTCCACGTACATAGAACTTTACACTGTAAATAGTCGTTATTATATAAAGTATAGGCAAAATATATTCCATTAAAGAATACACATGTAAATACCTATGTAATCTATTTGGTGGGCCGCGAAATCAGTAAGGGAAGCGGCCCTTAAAAGTCAATAAATCATTGATGTCATTGACTTGAGAACGATACTAGTACCTGTATCGAAACGTCGTCCTGAATAAACTAGAAGTTGTTATCCATAAGCAATTTGTTTATTTATCTACTTCCCAACTTCTAAATGCCACTTAAGGAAACTAATTTGATCTTGTTTACTTGAAAAGCTAAGAAGCTGAATTTTCGTATTCTCAATTTTCAAAAAAATATTACGAGAATTAGTTAAAAGGCATATGTTTGTTGTTACAAGTTTTGGTGATATTCTTGGAGGAAATTTTCTTCATAGTGAAAAATGTCACCTTTAACTCAAACTAAAGATATCCAACTTCGGCGGGGTTGATCCTAGATGATACTGGAAATCATTTTGGTTTAAGGTGTCCTATTTTCATGATACAGAAATATGGAATGCACTCCGATGATGTAGTTCAGCACCATTCAAAACATTATTCCTCCAGCTAATATATTTTTTGCAGTTACTGTCCTATTCCGTATTTTCCGCCACAGGCCCTCAAAACAAGAGATTTGGGGGGCGTGGACGGTGGTAATTACGATAAAGTTTAAAAATATGGGGTCTCTATATATAACCCCATGCTTTATATAAAAATACACCCACATATTTCGACACTTCACCGTAATAACCACCGTCCACACCCCCAAAACTCTTGTTTTGAGGGCCTGTGTTGTTCGCCGAACTTTTGGCAGACAATTAAGTTTTCGAGTAGGTTTATCTATTAATATAAACTGATTATTGTTCGTAAACAGCTGAGTCGATCTTTCTCCTACTATTCATGAAAATATATATATGGTAACTGTATGAGAATATGAACCAGAAATTCCCATTAGACTCGCCGTTCTGACAAGGATTTAAAGAATATACCTGACTTTTACGTCATAATATGCCGGCCGGCTCCGAACGAGACATTATGTAGAGAACGAAACTGAACACCTCCATTTTGCTTCTGAAAGGTAACGGAATCATTAACATCGATTTTTTTCCACAGATGTTTATGAGAGTCCTAAGACCCAATCCTTAACAATCGAGAATATTCGACGAAATCCCAGACACATTCACATGTTCCTGATATTATATCACGACGTCCAAGTGTATACCCAAACTGTAAAACAATTTTTTTCAGAAACATGACAATGTGTCGGGATATTTCTCATAAAAAATGAAATGTGACGATTGTCCATGTTCCATATACCATTATAAGATGGATACCGACACTGCACCGCAGGTACAGGTCCTGATGCAGAGAAAATTCAATAGGGTCTTTCCACATCAATCCTTGGACAATGCTGTCTTCCCCCGGTGACACGGGTACACAGCACGTGGGCCACCGCGTGTGCTGGTTTGTTCTCATGGTCTCTCCTATGTTCATAACATGGAGTGGGGTTTTCAACTATTGATAACTGGTGTAAATATGATAATATGGATAAAATATTCCTACTATTCCAAGAAAGGACCAATAAGCTTACATTTATGATAATTTTGGCAACTTCAGGTTGAAAATATACCAGTTCTCATCGATTAAAAATATATTCTAGGTTAAAGGCATAGGGAAGCGCTCGGATTGATGAACCGCAGCTAGCGGTCAGCCACATGTCGATGCACCGCTCGCTGGCCAGACAGCACTCTCCAGGGATTAACTTGAACTATAGTGGAAATTCTCCATTACACATGAATAATTTAATCTTTGATAAATGAAAGTTGTATGTTCAGCATTAGACAGACATGCAATATTTTATTTGAATATGACCCAATTTATTTGCATGACAACCATCTCAATTTAATAGGAATAACATGTGAATAGACAGGAAAGTGTCATAACAAATTTTGTTCATTAGAAAGAAAATTAACCTGATAGTCTTCATCATTTAATTTGACTTTACGTGTTATATAATCATGGTAGTAGTATACAATACCCTAATTGGCGTAATAGCGCCTCACTGCGCATGCGCAGAACCTGGTGTGACGTCATAAGTGTAGGTTTTGTGGCGGTATTGGGGCGGTGTGCGCATGCGTGATGTGTGGGAGGTGGGTACAAGATGGCCGCCATGTGGGAGGTGGGTACAAGATGGCCGCCATGTGGGAGGTGGGTACAAGATGGCCGCCATGTGGGAGGTGGGTACAAGATGGCATGGGTACAAGATGGCCGCCAGTGGAAGATGTGGGAGGTGGGTACAAGATGGCCGCCAGTGGAAGATGTGGGAGGTGGGTACAAGATGGCCGCCAGTGGAAGATGTGGGAGGTGGGTACAAGATGGCCGCCATGTGGGAGGTGGGTACAAGATGGCCGCCAGTGTCATGATGTGGGAGGTGGGTACAAGATGGCCGCGAGTGTGAGTGAGTGCATTTGAGTGCATTTTACAGGTACATCTGACCATTGTATACAGGTGCCTTATACCATTGTATACAGGTACATCTGACCATTGTATACAGGTGCCTTATACCATTGTATACAGGTGCCTTATACCATTGTATACGGGTACATCTGACCATTGTATACAGGTGCCTTATACCATTGTATACAGGTGCCTTATACCATTGTATACAGGTACATCTGACCATTGTATACATGTGCCTTATACCATGGTATACAGGTGCCTTATACCATTGTATACAGGTGCCTTATACCATTGTATACAGGTACATCTGACCATTGTATACAGGTGCCTTATACCATTGTATACAGGTGCCTTAGACCATTGTATACAGGTGCCTTATACCATTGTATACAGGTACATCTGACCATTGTATACATGTGCCTTATACCATGGTATACAGGTGCCTTATACCATTGTATACATGTGCCTTATACCATGGTATACAGGTGCCTTATACCATTGTATACAGGTGCCTTATACCACTGTATACAGCAGAAATTGTCTTTGTAACGTCTTATTGTGACATCATGGCATTATTGTTGTTTTGTGACACTGTGGAACTGTAAAAATTCCATGAATGGAAAAGAATGCCTATCAAACCTACGAGTATTGAACTGATCCAAATCAACAATGGCTGACGCCAATATTTAACCCAGAGAATGACACCCAAAACAGAAAATGTTTCAAACAGATAGTTCTACAGAATGTTGTTTGCTAATATTTTGAATGAATACTATAGTAATTGCATTTTACCAGTGACATAAGTTTCAGAACACAACAATATATATTTCTCAAAAAATCAAACAAAACGTTCTCAATAGATTAGTTGGGACACACAACTAATTTATGCCACGGTATCTATTTTTACAGCTGTCAACTGTTATGGTTTGGTCACTATGTTGCGATTCAACGCAAGTATAGTACTAGCTTCCCTGATAAAAGAAGTTTAGTCCAGATGTATACCATATCTCCCATACTCCCGGATGTATAATGCATATCTGTGGCTGTTTTTTTCCTAGGTGGGATATAACACACCATGCATTTGTATGCTAATCGAAATTCACATATCTCCTTCGGTATATAAACCGGCGCACACGAGAGATATCAGCTGAGCTAACGGCCTCAATTGTCTGTCAGCTCTGTTGTTGTTGTTTCAGCGCACACGGTGAGCAAAAGTTTCAAGAAATTGATTTCAGTTCCCGCATAACGTCTTCTTCAAGTCCATTTTGAAGAGTCGAGCGTATGAATCGAGTCAAAATAACATGCTGAGCTGTTTGGCTTGCATTCACCGTACACACTCCGCGCGAGACGAAATTAGTTTAATATTTTTCCCCCCGCCTCGCGGTTCAGCCAATGAACTATTAGAAAAGCATATGTGTGTGCATATTAATAAAACCACGGGCGCCTAAAAAATGAACACATTTCATTACACTGTAGCGAATTGTTGCCATTGCACGTGTGAGTCAGTACGTTTTCATATCCACCTCAAATTGACACGGAGAATTTCATTGCCAGTAAAATTGTAAGTTCATTGCGGAAAGAATTGATATTCCATAAATTCCTGCGGGAAATAGGAAGTACACATATATAAAGAATATTGTCTTCACGTAAAAGTTTGTACATTTCAAAAAAAAAAATTTCAAAACAAAACAAAAAAATGTGAAGTAAAACCCGTCCTTCGGATGGGAAAGTTGTTTTGAACTGTAAACAAAAATTTTATTTTGAGGTAGAGGGTCGAGTGAGGTATCATATTGAAGCTGACGTGAAATGCTTCACATTGATACCTCACTCGACCCCATTGCACCACTAGGGGCGCCTCTAACCCAAAAAAAAGGATATTTTGAAGATTACGCATGCGCAGAATGCTGATAGTTCAACCCACACCCAGTCTATCAGATGCGCCTTCACGTCACCTTCAATTTGATACCTCACTCGACCCCATTGGACCATTAGGGACGCCTCTAACCTCAAAAAGGCTATTTTGATGTTTTGATATTTTTCATATTATCTTCGCGCATGCGCAGAATTACCCTAATTCAAGCCCACACCCAGTCTATCAGATGCTCCTTCACGTCACCTTCAATTTAATACCTCACTCGACCCGATTGGTCCATTAGGGACGCCTCTAACCCCAAAAAGGCTATTTTCCTAGCCTTCGGCCTTCGCGCATGCGCAGAAAATTCAAAATAGCCTTTTTTGGAGTTAGGGCAGCCCCTGGTGGTCCAATCGGGTCGAGTGAGGTATCAATGTGAAGCATTTCACGTCAGCTTCCATTTGATACCTCACTCGACCCACTACCTCTAAAATAAAAAAAAATCTTCGTACACCAGATGTTGATATTTATCTTCAAAATAACCTTTTTGGCGTTAGGGGAGCCCCTAGTGGTCCAATGGGGTCGAGTGAGGTATCAATGTGAAGCATTTCACGTCAGCTTCAATATGATACCTCACTCGACCCACTACCTCTAAAATAAAAAAAATCTTCGTACACCAGATTTTGATGTTTATCTTAAAAATAGCCTTTTTGGCGTTAGGGGCGCCCCTAGTGGCCCGATGGAGCCGAGTGAGGTATCAATGTGAAGGTGAGATGAAGGGCCATCTGATGGACTGGTGTGGGTTGAACTATCAGCATTCTGCGCATGCGCGGTGGCCCGAGGGTATGAAAATAGCCGTTTTGGAGCTAGCGAAGCCAATAATGGTCCAATGGGGTCGAGTGAGGTATCAAAGTGAAGGTGACGTGAAGGAGCATCTGATAGACTGGACTAGCGGATTTGAAATAGCGTCATTCTGCGCATGCGCGGTGGCCCAAGGGTATGGAAATAGCCGTGTTGGGAGCTAGGGGAGTTACTACTGGTGCAATGAGATCGAGTGAGGTATCAAAGTGAAGCTTAGGTGAAGGGGCATCTGCCTGGACTAGCGGATTTGAAATAGCGTCATTCTGCGCATACGCGGTGGCCGAAGGGTATGAAAGTTTATTGAAGCTAGTGAGGTATCCATGTGAAGCCTAGGTGAGGGAGTTACACTAGGGTGTCGTATCCATTCTGTTGCGCAGGTCACGTGGGGTTGTGACGTCACTTCCGGGTTTTTCACTGAAATTACCTCCAAACATAGAAGAGTTCCTAATGTTTCCCCTTACACATCCGTATGTTCAACCGCCGGGGTGTTTTCCCGCCCCGCCCCGCCCCGGCCGCAGCGCGCGCGCGTTCTCCGGAAGTGCGCGTCATTCCCGGTAGTGCGCGCGCGCGCGCGGACGCGAGTCAAAAGGTCAAAGGGTGACCTCCAGGTCAGACGGTCCAATGTCCAATGGGACAATGTTGCGGCATCGCTATAGTCAGAGCTTGAGCACAAAAAGGGGATTCTACATGAACCTGGGAAAGATGGGCAGTTCCATGTGGACCAATCAGCGGTCGAGAAAAAGCCAATCAGCGGTCGAGAAAAAGAACCAATCAGCGATCGAACAATCAGCCCATCGAATTGGGGTATTCACGGTGTGCTTTCGCTGACGTCCGCGCCTACATCTGGGTTCTTGTACACCCGGGTAATGTTTTTCTGGGCATGGATGGGTTACCTTTGGCTCCATTCTAGGCCACTGATTGGCTAATAGAACTTATAGTCATAATCTATCCGTGTTGGACGAGTCTCTTCACTCACCGTATACACGTACCTCAATGAAATGCCCGCTCCAAACCTAGACCAAAAAACACGTACTTGGTCTGTAGGCTGATTTCATTGGCTCTCTATTTTTACTATAGTGCTCTTGCATTCTAACCTTGATGGGTTACCTAGCACTGATAGTCATAATCGATACGTGTTGGACGAGTCTCTTCACTCACCGTATACACGTACCTCAATGAAATGCCCGCTCCAAACCTAGACCAAAAACACGTACTTGGTCTGTGGGCTGATTTCATTGGCTCTCTATTTTTACTATAGTGCTCTTGCATTCTAAACTTGATGGGTTACATTTTGGTCCCATCCTACACCACTGATTTCAGTTTGACTGAATCTCCGCATTGGGCATTAATGCATCAGGAATAAAACACACAAGACAGGGTTTTTTGGTGAGATCTCATTTTTTTATTCATTGAACAACAACAACGTGAGAACAACCACGTGAAAACTCAAGCCCAGAACAAGGGGCTTGTCATTAACTGAAGCCCAGAACAAGGGGCTTGTCATTAACTGAAGCCCAGAACAAGGGGCTTGTCATTAACTGAAGCCCAGAACAGCGGGCGTATGTACATTGAAATAATTCAAGCCCAGAACGGGGCTTGTACATTGAAATGATGGGCGGCCCAGTCATAGACGAGTACATCGCGGTCCTCGGCCTGGGGGTACTGGTCAAACATCTGTACGATAGTAGATAAGGGTCTTCCCCGGCATCGATGGTACAGGTAAAACAAGCAATATTGTCCGCACACGCCACTGGTCAGGCTTTGCAACGTTTGACTGTTCCAACACCACGTCTCTGTGCCTTGATCCATGAAGTCTGTTAAATCGGGATGGAGGGGTGGCAGGCCGTACGGGTCAAAGTATTCGCCCTGCTCTTCTGTCAAGTACACGGCCACCCAGTGTTCACCGGGTCGATCCATCGGGTCCGTGTTGAGAACGTAAGCAGCAGGATACATACGGTCTAATGGGAACACATCTCGGGCGAACACCCCTTGAAAGACCATACGTGTCTCTGGGTCATTCTCCAGCACAGTGGTTATCTGGTCTGTATCCATGTTAGGTGGAGAAGTCACACAGGACGTTGCGCGCCTTGTCCACTTGAATGATGTTGTCAAACTCGGCGTAGCAGATCACATTGACGGTGGTCGCCAGGGCTCGTGCAAAGTGGATTTCCAACCGTACGTTGCCTTGCTTGGCCAGAGCCAGCTGATGGTCGTTCTCTAAGGTGGGGGTCAGATCGAAACAGAACAACGTGTATCCGTTCGCGTAGTCCTCCCGACTGATCATATTCCCTTCGTCCTGGTCGATTTGACCGGTGGCTGTAAACAGGCTCTGATAGGCTCGAATGAAATTCCTCCGCCCAAAGTTCGGGGTTAAGGCCGTGGCTGGCACCTGTTGTCCATCCACACGCAGGGCCACAAAATTGATGCCGAAATGTTTAAAGTCAAACGGATTCTCTGGGTAGGCTCCGCTGAAACTGGTATTTTCTACACAGGCCAGGATCAATCGCTTGGGTAGTTCCCCCAGGAACAGGTTTTCTTTGTTGGCGCCCATATTCCCAGCAGGCACAGAGAACACTTTGGTTTGCACACGTCGGATAGGGTACTGGGCTGGTTTTGTTTCCAAGGCTTTCATGTGTCCCAATTGAACGGCTGGATTCGGTTTCACTTTTCGGACATACAGGACTGCGTCTTGGATGACAATGTTATAGTCCGCTACATGCCCCTCTACGTTAGTGGCCATCAAGGCGAAGGTGGGAGGCGCCCGTATCAGTCGGATTTTGATGGGGGTCTTGTTAAAGAGGTACCGGTCTTGCATGAACATGTCTGCATGCAGTCGACCCATCATATCCACCGAGGCACTGTTCGCAGTGAAAGCCTTCCGTTTGTTATATCCCCATTGTCCGCCGTGTCCATGTGCTCGGCCGTGTCCCTGTAGAATAAAGCGGTTGTCAGCTGAGATTTTTTAGCCTCTCGGCCATACGACAACAGTGTCTCGATGTAGACTCGATAGGGGTACGTGTTGGTGGAGTCACTGATGAGTTTGTCGCTGAGAAAAATATCCACCTGCTGAAACATCGAGTGCAGCCAGAGATTCGTCGGGCCCACCGTTGCTTGGTCAGCGATTCTGGTGCCAGCTGCATTGACCACCTTGGCTTTCACATACAAGTGGGTATGGGCTAAATCCACATAGGCCGTATCCGCATTACTGATGGTGAACTCGATGGGCCCGGTTTCGTTGATGCTGGAGAGCGGGAGATGCTCCACCCATAATCCTTGTTCGGCACTGGTTTGTGTGGGCGGCACGGTCCACAAATCAAATTCACTGTTGGTGGAGGGGCAGGACTCGGCGTGGATTAAGGACATGTTTTAAGGAAAGATATCCTTTGTCTTCTTCGATGTGCGTCGTCGCTGGGTCGGTCGTCGACTGGTGCGTGGTCTCCGTGGGGCAGCTCTTTTATTCCCAACGGTGCGTTGTGCTTTGGCCACCAAGACGCCTCCCGCTTCTTTGGCCCGCCGTTTCAAGGATTCTTTGGGTGCCGTACCCCCCCAAGACATCACCGGCCACTTGCAGTCCACTGCGCACCGCTTGTTTGCCGATTGCTTTCACCCCACGCGTCACCAAGGGCAGGAACGTTTTCACAATGCTGCCGAGTATGTTCCCCAGACCATGTCCTCGTTGCATGCGTGCACCGCTAAATACCGGAAAGCCACCACCGGCCTGTTGGGCATAATAGTCGGCATAGCTGCGTGCATCGCACTCGTAAGGTACTTTCATTATGCAAAGTGGGGAGCACGTGCTTGTCGAAAATGAAGTGTCGGCACCACTTTTCCTCGTTCGAATGCCACCGCTCGTCCCG
>JAVTVY010057221.1:0-31639 GCA_036873755.1 Hanleya hanleyi | reverse complement strand
AACGTTTTAGCTTGGATTTCTTTCAAGCTAACGAATACCCTCGGCCAACGTAATGAACATAAAATTCTTTTGATTTATTCAGTATTTCACTGAGGTTTCTACCCTGCTTTGGAAGAGATTTCCGTTCTTTTCTGTTTTAATATTGACTCATGTATGTTTTGTATATGGTAATAATACCTCATATGCCGCGTCTTTTCTAACATTCTTCGGCTTTTCTCGTTTTTAATGAGAAACATTTTTTGATGTTGTTGTAGGTATCTTATTTTCTTAGTATTTCTGTATAGGAACTCCGCATTTGGAGAGTACCGGCCATTCTGACTTTTGACATTAGACGGGAGATCAGTATTTTGTGGATCTAGGCTTGCTGTAATGGAATCTAACGTTGGTATTTTGGGTGGGTAGTATAGCGAAGATATTCACTTGAGCCTTTTGACAGTTTAATGTATTTTTATTTAGACGTTCACTTGAATTCAGCTTAGAGACTGTCTGTTATACTAGTTTCTTTGTGTAGTTCAGATCGACATTGGTAATTTCCACCTAGTGTATTTCGTCATTCATCTGTTTATACGCTTAGGTATGACCGTGGTCCGGTTAATATCGCCAGTTTTCTCGACAGTTACTTTTGCCCAGCCATGAGATTATTCACATGTGCAGTTTTTATTGTGCAGAAAATCTCTCGTTTTTCTTTGCACCAGGTTTTTCGCCTGTTGATTTCTATTTCGAGTTTTACGGCGCAAGGTTTTAGCTTTACTGGAGAATAGCCTGCCAGCCATATTTATCTGGGTTTGGTATATATCCCTGAACAAGAATCTAGTCTAAAGACATTCTCTAAGCTGAACGCAAGTACTTCCTACCCAAAATACATACGGTAGATTCCGTTATAGCAAGCCAAGATCATCAAAATTACAACACATATAAGGGAAGTGGGAAGAGGTGCCGACATACTGGCAGAGCCACATGACTTCACAGTATAGTCTTCCGGTTAACCTATTCTAAAGCACATAACAAGAATCTAACGATTCGTGATATGTGTTGTATCTCAGGTATGCTTTTATTGTACCTGTTCATGTGGCAACTTGGATGATATGACCACACGGCCCCTAGCACCGGCATAAGCGGTATTAGATAAACATCTAGAGAGCTATGATGGAAATGCTCTGACAACTCGTATATTGGTAATTGGTGAGCTGTTTCGCTGTGACAACGCGTACACTGAGGATTGGTGAGCTGTATCGTCATCAGATGAAAATGACGGCATTTAACACAAAAGACTAGTCCGTAAGTCCCGATGTCGACCCAGCATCAACTTCCCACAAATACCGATCTCCCGTCTGATCTTAAAATTTCAGAACGGCCAGTACTTTCCCAACATGGAGTTCCTATACAGAAATAGTAAGGAAATAAGATACCTACTTATCCAACAACACTGAAACATGTTTTTCAATAGAAACGAGAAAAGCCGAAAAATGTCAGAAAAGACGCGGTATGTGAGGTATTATTAGCAAACATGAACTGGATTAGAGGTACTCTTAGTAAATACTGGGTCAATATGATATCTCTGTATACTGAAACGTGCGCTACGCAATGCGGAGCTCCTATAGAGAAATATTAAGGAAATAGGATATTAACACTGAAAAAAGTTTCTCAACAAAAACGAGAAAAGCCGAAAATGTCAGAAAAGACGCTGCATATGAGGTATTCTTATTTTTTTTTAATTAGATAAGTTTATATAATTTTAGTATTATTACTATATACCGAACAAACGTGAACTGGATAACAGGTACTCTCAGAAAATACTGGATAAATATAAAGACAGAAAAATCGAAAATCTCTACCGAAGCAGGATAGAAACCTCGGGGATATACTGAATAAAGCAAAAAAAAGAGCATAAGAATATATCTTCATTGCGTTGGACTCACTGATGAGGGTATTCGCTAGCTGGAAAGAAATCCAAGCTAAAAAGTAGCCCGAGCTTTAACAAAGGACAGTTTGAACAAAATATACACATATTGAAACAATAAACTGGGCAACGTATGAGTCTGAGCTTCAACCGGACGTACTTAGGGTGTGACTTCCTGGATTAGATTAACCCGTCCTTATATTCATTGTATTCGTTTTATATGACAAAACCTTACAGATGTTTGTTTTGTGAAAGGAAATATTATATTTGTTTATTTATTATTTTGTTTTCATGAAAAATGTTCTGTGTTAGCTAAAAAACTACTGCCTCAAATTATAGGGGATGGGAAATGTTCAGACAGGGAAATGTCCTGAGTGGGGCAATGTTCAGGTAGGGAAATATCCTAGTGGGAAAATGTCCAGGTGGGGACATGTCCTAGATTCATGCATGGCAGGTGTTGTCTGGGGCGTTTTTGGCTGCTAACATTGACACGCTGTATTATACACAGATGTCGCTGTTCAATCAGAGATTCAGTAATAAGTTATATTATAGAATCTCTGGTTCAGTTGACCGGAACACATGAACTAAGCCCAAAATGTCTATAATGCGCCGTATTCGATTGGTCACAAATGACTCTATTTATGAAAAGACTTCACCAGATTTTTAGATATTTAAAACGCAAGAGAATATCGCAAACTAGGCGAGTCATACTACACGACGACAGTATACTTAGCATATCAGTGACACAATTGAAATGACAGAAGTCTGACTGACAGCCAGCCAGTCAGTCCGCCGGTAAGATCGGTTACAGCTAAGAATGTTGAAAGTTTAAATGTGTGAAATACGGGCTACCCTGAGTCCATGCTAATCACCATGTATCCATATATTATGTTATACCGGTACTATCTTCAATTTGTGTCACTATCTAAATTGGTTTGATTTGTCGCATTTGTCATAATATCTATATCATATATTTATGCTGATATTTTCAACCACACAAAGTAATGCTATTTACCTTTCAACGTGGACTATTATCTGCGTTTTTTTGGATTATCATCGGATTACCATGCCAGTGATGCATTGAACTTATACTCCAATGCCGCAAACAATATAATCAAAAATAATATAACTAGGAAAGGCAGATAAGATCGAGCCTTAAGTTGAAAATCCTCGTTGATGGATATGAAAAGAACACGAAGGACAGGGACGTCGGGGGAATAGTTCCTGGTGTGTAAGAGTTTAGATAGGCCGGCATTCAGCTTTAAATTGCTTTAATTGTTCATATACGGAACTACACGACAGATTTTTAATGTAACACTACGCCAACGGGTGTTACAGACATATGTAGTCCGGTAAAAACATGACCAAACAATACAGATTATATCGAAAGGGACTAAAAAATGAATCAATTCTTCCTTTTCTGTTTTGTAAACAATCTGCCCTCAAAAAATCGTTTCTGTTGCATCACCGTTCTTGTCGCCCAGCAGATGTGGTTTTTTTTTGCAAAATGGAGGTGTACTACATGTGCCGACAAACAAGGAAATGCCTTGCTTATGTAATACACGGACCCAATTTCGTGCTGATAGCAAAACAGTATCAAACCTGTCTTCATATCAATTCACGCTTAATTGTTTCGGGAACAAATTTTAGCGAGGGAGACACCTTATTGCTAGGTTTGTATATCCATTCCCACATGTCATCACCACCTCTCAGTGATATCTATAATTAAGTTTATGTTATTCAACGTTGAGAAGTCAGCTTGCTTGGTCAGTTTGCAGAGCAGATAAAGTTATGCTTGTTGTTAAAGGTCAACCCAAACGGAATTTTTTTTGGTCTAAAAATCCTTAAAAATCATAGTTCATACTTCACTTTGTATGAAAAAAATATTGGAAAAATTCTAATCTGATCAAAAACACACGTAATATGGGAGCAAAGTGGGCTTTTCCACACTTTCACAGCTGGGTTGATGACGTCACGCAGGGAAGTTGCCTGAGAAAAAACAGCGGATAACATGGAAAGCGAGTGCAGTCAGAGCTCCGGTTCAGATGTCGATTCGAGCGATATCAGCTGCTTAGATGGAAATATTTTTCGCCAAGAAGATGAAATAGGCATAGAGGAGGATGATGACGGGCAAATTAACAGTTGTTTGCAGACCAACGGCGGAATTCAGCCCTATCAATTTGAGCCGTACGGCTCCGATTCTGACAGTGACAACCACTCTGACAACGTGGAACTCGACGACGACAGGATTCGGAGAGGTCGTTTGTTGAATACAGATTGGTATGCAACTTGACTGGAAACCTTATTATCGTCATCTATAAGACCAAATGTCCATATATTTCAAACTGTATTGAATGTAGAACGATTCTGTGATGTAACGAACGAGCACATCTGTGTTGTTATTGTTGTTACTGACCGAGGCAGCCTTTTCGAAGGGATAAACTCCGGGATTCGGCAGTATGGACAGTAAACTGTTGATAACTCTACTGATATACGTCCGACTTGAATTTTGTTTGTTTTCCCATAATCCCCATGAAATACCAATTTCAGAATTATATAGTTTGATAAAAAAACTTTGGACATTCATGGCGAAAAGTAAGCCGTGGTGAGTGGATCGGCATTCACATTTGCTCAATTTTCGACAAATTACCTCAATTAAATTGAAATCGAATGATATTCCCACAATCTCAAATGTCAAGGGATTATGAAAGTATAATTATCACTTCTGTATCTACAGCCATTCACTCCAATTGGTGTTTTTATTTATTTACTTATCAAACGTATATATATTTATGAAAGATCATTTTATTATTATTATTAAATAGTATATAATTTAGATAATTTATTTGCGTGAAGTTTGTGCCAACATTTGGCTAAAAACGCATACATAGAATGAATAAAATTGAACATACAAATACAGACATTAAGACACATTGGAACAAATGGTTAAACGTGTATATATGAAATAGAGACTCATCCAGTCTAACCTGTAGGTGCTCAAGCAACAAATGCCACGCGAGAGCGAGCAGGGCATGTACAGCCGTCCCCCTGTCCGAGGCCTCGCTTGCAGGCTAGGTTCGTTCAGCCGATGTCCGTGATAGATTCTCCTTGTCCGATTTCTTTGCCGTCACATTCTGATTGTTCTTACGTTTGATAGTTGGAATAGCTGTTCTCTTTAGTTTTGGTTTGTACCCGAATTCAACTGCTACGCTGTAGATGTCCTCGAATGATGTCTTTCTGTCAAAATGTGCCGAGCAAATTATACGAGTACTGGCTCGGGCCCTCTTTCCACACTCTCGTGTTGCGTACAAATTTCGTCCAATTTGCAGCGATTTTCTCGTCTTTGGGCCACAAATGAATACTAACACCGTCATCTGTAGTAAAACTGCAACCTCCCACTACACAACGTCGCGGCATATTTAAAAATGATGCCCCGATACTCCGAAAATCTCCAGAAATCAGCAGCTACATACGACTGTGGTATACGGCTTTAACATAGAGAATACAAGACGGCTTCCCTCCGTGACGTCACAGCTGGAATTGACAGGAGAGCGATTTTCACCTTTCAAACGGCAATATCTCGCCAACCAGACTGCACAAAATTATGAAAAAAAATATCATTATTTTCAGAATCGAAAGGACTATTTTTTTATATTTTTGACCTCAGAGCGTTTGGGTTGACCTTTAAAATTGAATTATGGAAGCATGCGCCGTTTTCCTGTCCTCTAGTCGTGCACCTAATTGTCCTGTCCTCATGTCGTGCACCTAATGGAAGTTCTCGCTTGTACAAATGCCGGAGGTATAATATAAGTTACGATACGTTTCTTAAACCATATTCACTCGGTTTATTCATTCATGAAAACAGAAGTTAAATATATTACAAATAACAATCTCGTGTTGCGATTCTTGCCGTTTGTATTTGATCAGTTGTAAGTGAATAACTCGTCACACTTACCGATCGGAAATTATTTATAGGGAAGGCGGCGGGGGAAGAGGGTCCGGATCCCGTTTTAGCTTTCGTTGGGAGATTACATTCTTTTTAGAAGCCTTTTTCGATATAATAAAAGATATAATTTTAGCAAAAAACTTTTGTATAACTATTCACATATTATCTTTACAAAATCTCTGCATTAGTGCAGTAATCTAGCCACCTTTTTTTAAATATGTGAAATATACCAAAATGTTATTTTATTGTTCCAGAAAACATTCGACTTGTTCGAATATATTCTCGACATTATCCATATATAATACACCCAATTATCTTCTGTTGTGTTTAATAAAAGCAAGCAAACTCAACAAAATACAGCAGGAGACAAACGAATAGTGAAACATGGGTGTCATTTGCGTAGCTTGTATATGCATATGCTGTTATGCATATGCAGTGCATCATGGAAGTGAAACCTAAGTCGTCCAGTTACCTATATGAATAAAATAAAATAGAAAGGTTGATTTCGGCTTCTATCGGCTGGGAAATCCGCTTTCAGCAATGTTACCCAACAATTCCGCTATTGGTCGAACCCAACGATAACATGTAATTTTATCTTCCTGGCTGTAGAACTGAAGAATTCGTCGTAGAGTACATGTAAGGATTAGCAAAATTTCGCCAGGCAGGATTATGAGCGACCAATAACTTCCAATGTCGCGGCGGGGATGGCCGAGAAACTTATCGAGATTTTGGCTTATTCGGACCTACCCACGGTCGAGAATGGTTCGTAATATCTCTACTCTATCTGGGAATCATGATTGCAATGGTGTTTCATGTACCAACGTAAGTCACTGAGCTACCAATTTTAAATAGATAGATGTCAAGGAAAAACCGATATAATCCAACTACGTCACGGGAGATCCAACATTGGTAATAGCGGGCGAATCAGACCAAACTCATAGCGTTATTACTTATGTTCGAAAGAGAAACCATATGCAGTGAAGTTCCAAAAGCCTCTTTCCTTCATATTACCCAATGTAATATAGATGAAATGGATCGTAGGACCAGATCTTCAACAGACATGATGGTCACATTCCAACAAATCATATAATTACATATATTTACAAACACTCAACCAAAATGACTTATCTGTATTTTAATCATATCAAGTAGGGCTTTATATCTTCGAGGCATCGATCAAATGCTAAAGAATTCCATGGCCATCTCTAACAGACCCCAAAAGCTTAACCTTATCTCCCCTGGGCTTTTTGGGACCTGTACACCTCTTGAGCTAGAGGGCTGAACCTTCCCACGCTATACCCTTTGGTCAAGCTCTATCAGAAAATTTAAAATGATCCAAGATAGCTGCTGTGATGACGTCACACTGATGTCACTTTTTTCAAAAACGGTGTTTTTGGTCGATTTTCGATTTAATAATAAATTATTAAACAAGAGTCAGATGTGAAATAGAATGGTTTTTGTCCATTTCTCCTCGCAGAAAATGACGAAAACATCACTTTACTTGTACCCCACATGGTCGCCATGTTGAATTTACCCATGAAAGGGGTCATGCAAATCGACTCCAATATGATAAGCTAGAAAGTCACGGAATGTCAGCTGTCATGTTTTTGCCGTTCCGCAGATAGGATAGAAAGCCCCACTCCCCCCGCCCGGTCTGACTTTTTTTTTTATAATCAGCGCCTGTAGCCACGTTTGTCGAATAGTGTAACACCTGTAACGGCAATACCTGCACCGAGCAGTAGAATGTGATATAAATCAGAATGCCCTTTACACCAGATTAGACCATAAACAAGAACCGTTTCCCGACAAGTAAAAAATGTCTTATTTCGGTAAAACAAACAGAAGTAGCTAAATCACAGACTATGATGTTGACCCATAGCAAAAATGGGAAGCTAATAACCATCTTGAAAAAGTTTGACGCTTTTATCCGGTCTGTCCACGTATGACCCAAAGATGCTGATAAACTACCTTGCTAATGCATTCGATAGCTGAACTCACAAAGCAATCCACTGTCTGGTCAGCTGTGAACACATTTTCTCTGATATTGTCAAGCTCAGGCATGTGCACATACGAATGATACGTTTGATAATTCACGAAGCCTAACCCAAAAGTGTGTCTTCATGAATGTCATTACCTGGTGGCATATACATTGAATCCAAGGAAATAAATCTAGCATACATATCCCAAATATAAATAGTCTTGCTTCAATGGATAGGGGATATCCTGTTCAAGTGCTTTGAGTAGACCAAACACACTTAACCCTATCTGGCCTGGGCTTTTTGGGACGTATCCTGGCCGGGGGGCCCAATCCCCCCCCTCCTAATTATTTTTCTTACCCCTTGAGCTAGGGGGCTGAAACTTACCACACTGTACCCTTGGGTCAAGCTCTACCAGAAAATGTAAGAAAAATCCAAGATGGCTGCTTTGATGATGTCGCAGTGACGTCATTTTCAAAAACGGCATTTTTGGTCGCTTGTTCGGGCGGATTTTTCGATTTTTTTATTTATGCAATTTCTCCGCAAAAACTGCATGATAAATTAGTAAATATTAATGTGATGTGAAATAAAATAGTTTTTGTCCACTTTTCATCGCGGAAAAGCAGAAATTTGAAAGAAATGTGACGCAAAAATCACTTTTCTTGTACCCCACGTGGCCGCCATTTTGAATTTGTCCATGATACTCTGCTCGGGGGGTTTGCAAATAGCCTCAGAATGACCCCAATATGATAAACTATAAAGCCAAGGAGTTTCAGGTCTCCATTTGTGTCGTTCCGGAGAGAGCGCAGAAAGTTTGGTAGCCCCCCCCAGGCCAGGTAGGGTTAATAACCTAATTATCGGGAACTACTTTTCTGCAAAGTTGGGTCGTCGGTGAGTGGATTTACACTTCTGTTTTTCACATCCGACAGCAATGGAATCGGATAATGACCTCAAATCCAAAATTAACATCGAATAAACGGCAAGATGCGACCTTAGCAACCTTGAAGCAAGGCTGAAACTGGATGATGCTGCAACGTTGCTAAAGCTACGCCAACGCAACGTCAGCATACTAACTTGGATTTACCGTTAGTAAATCAACCATGTACCGACGTCGTAATTAGGTTGTTCCTTGTTGCTTCTTAATTTCAACGTATTGTCATTATTGAAACAAGGTCAAAATTTGATGGCAAAGCAATGTTGATATTTGACATTCAGGCAACTTCGATTTAACCTTGGCATATCGACGTTATTTGGGGCTTATCGGCATGTCTTTGTTGATTTGCTGTCAAAATCGACGTTGGTTTTTTGTTGTCGACATGGTCACGCAATTTCGTTAAAATATCGTCATTTGCCTACTTTCGGGAAAGTAGGCAGAGGATATGTGACGACAATACGGGAATAACTCCCCTCGTGTGTGATGGTAATCAAGCTGGAGTTTGTTTTCAATCCAAAACCTGCAAAATCAGATTTTTCTTCAAGTTTACATACTGAAATATCAGCCTCGAAAAACTTGCGATGCTCTGTTGTATAACACTGGAGATATGATTGATCAAAATGTGCTCCGCAGCCTGATTTGGTATTTTTGAGGCATTTACAGTGAAGATTTTCTCTTGTATAAAAAATATGACACCTCAAACAAAAATATATGTTTATTGAAAAAACCACGAGTGGTTTTGGTTTGAGGGGTCATATTTTTGCTACAGAAGAAAGCCCTTCATGAAAATGCCCAGAAATACCAAAATAAGCCCGGGAGCACATTTTGGATAATCAGATTTCCATTTTTATGCAACTGAACATCTCAGTTTTTCGAAGGGGATATTTCCGAACGTAAACTTCAAGAAAAATCTTATATGGCTTATTATCGTCACACACAAAGGAGTTTTTCGTATGTGAACATCACATAACCCTTGATCAACCATATTTGATCTACCATATTGCCATATTTGCAAAATCTTACCACATTTGATCAACTTTCAAATAGGGTTATCTCCCCTTCTTCCAGTCGATCGATCGATATGATAGCACTCCATTTCCAGCTAACAAGCTGCTATTACAGTCTGTCCTGAGTGGGAGCGAACACACGACCTTCATGCCAACAGCCGGACCTCTCGATCGATCGATAGCCATGTTTGGAGGATGATATTTAATCAGAATAGATCAGTCATATTGGCCTTGTATGACATACTTTACTTACCCCACACAGTCCCTCCAACGCTCTGACTGTTATCAATAACCAGGTACCGGTCCTGGCCGCCAGGGGAGTAAGGAGGGTCAGAATGGACACAAACAGAACACTCAAACCCATAGGCCATTTGGCCCCGTATCGTGTTGCCAGCCAGCCCCCTGGGATTTGAAGGATCACGTAACCGTAGAAAAAGGAACCGAGGATAATCCCTTGGGTCTTGGTGTCCCAATCAAACTCCCCTATCTAAACACGGAAAAAGATTAGAAGAAAACCCCTCTTGGATAAGTTATAGTAGCTTATTATGCCATTTTCACATGCCCATAACGGGAATAAAAGCATTACATTGAAGACGAAGATGCAAGAGCAATGACGTTTGTTGCTTTATCAAATAAGTTTTGACCGTTTTTGAGCATTTGCTAGATCCTATGTTAAATACAAAATATTATTGTAGTAACTTATGAAACAGGGCTATATCACCAAGCGCCTCAACTCAAAGTTTCTCAAATTTGGCGTTACGTTTTGTAACTTGTGTCTAATTCCGCTTAACCCGGGGCTAGGGGTCGTATGAACTCCTGTATTTCAAGATCATCATGGTGTCCATATGAAAAGCCACAATAAGAGCGTGACTGAGATACATCGTACTCTAGATAACGACTTTAACGAAAATGGATTAAGAATACTGATCAGTGATACGGCATCATTGAAAACTGTTGACTGCTTCTGTCTCGTAGGAACTAGACTATTTTTATGTATACTATGATTAATTTTTTTAAGTTGGTGCTAATGCTGTGCTAGTTGGTGCTAAGAACTGAATAAATTCTCTTTTTGCCCAACAGACGTAACAGCAAAAGAATAGATGGTTCACCAAACATGGATATACTGATATGTCGAATCTCGCCTGATGTGATAGTAACAAGTGGTATTTCTGACATGTGTTGTCCTAATAATGCACTGTCATTTGTGGCGGCTGTTAAACTCCTTGTCGATAATGAGCTTATAAGAAAAAAAGTTTAGAGTTTGAAATTATTACTGCGAAATTTCTCCATCACAACTGACCTTGAGTTACCATATCATAGAATCATTACACTGGGTCAAAGAAAATAATCTAGTGTATCTCATTTTTATATAGCTCTAATTTATTAATTCTCCATTAATTTAAACTCCAGTTTAACATCCTTCAGTGAAAATAGACCATATCCTGTGGTACATCTATGTGCCCTGTAAGATACTCAAAGCTAGCGTGGTTGAAAACAGTCGTCCATGCATGCAGAGCGTTGGGGACATTTAAGATTATATTCTCAAGTCTTTGAGAAAAAATGGCTTCGCGTTAGTGATCAAGTGAGTAACTGGTGTTATGATGATGTACACTTGCTCTCCTTTGGTTTGTCAATGGGACAGTCTCGAGATGGAACTCTCTAACTACAGAAGGCGCGAAAAGATGTAATTGCTCATGTGACCTTACGCTGAGGTAAGGCAACGAATTATGTCCTAACCTTGGCAATGCTGTATTATTTTATTCACGAAATTTACAGGCGATGATTTCTGTTTGCAAATGCATATTTAACTCTGAGACACTAACATCTTCAAAGTTCTTTTGCTTTCCATTATTTTGAAAGCAACAATGATATTTATTTTCCGATGTTTGCGGTAAAGCCTTTGTTAAAGCATTGCCCGGTGCCTAACCTTGGCCAGACGTCACGTGGGCAATAACGTCGTTTCGGGCCTTTCATGGCTAAAGAGTTCTACCTCGGGACTGTCCTATTGTATTTCATTTTGTTGTAGTGCTCAAATTTAGTAGTTGATTTTCTTTAGTGTGGCAATAGAGCAGCAATAATTTGTGACATGTTTATCCTATGTAGGAAAGTTCTAGACAATGACATCATTCTGCACGAGCGTTTTGTTCTATTTTTGACACAAAACTGTGAAGAATGTTCCAGCAAGTTCTAGAGTAACCAAGGAAGTCTTGGAATGTTCCAGGAAGCTATTTATTGTCTCTGTATGGCATCATGTTGTGAAAAGTTCTATATGGGCTATATAAGAGAGAGGGAGAGAGTTGGCAGCAGAAGAGAATAACGGAACTTGTGATCAGACAGTCATATAATATTGTTATTCCCGGCCTGTGATTTGAACTGTATTAAAAGTGGCATTGTGTAATATTGAGAGAGGTTCTCTCATTGAACGAGATCGCGAAACTGGCGGAGGAACTTTTGGTCTGTCGACAAGTGTATTCAAACGAAAGCGTGTGAATGGAATGTTCCTTTTTGAAGATTTTGTGTAATTTCACTGTAAAGTTGGGAGATTCCCATTTTGTGTTGTTCATCGGTTCGAGTTACAGAATCTGAACGTGAAAGTCGGTAGTTGCTGGAATAGGACTGTTGTTTGGAGTGTGGAACGTGTGGACCTCACGAGGAGTGGACAACAGGACGGCAGGAAGGAATACGGAATAAAGGAACTGGAATGAGTTTTACAACAACGCTGGAAAGAAAGCGGACTGAATTAGACAATTCACGGACGGTGTATGAACATTTAAGATAACGCTCTGCTACATTGTTTTAGTAAAGCTAAGGTTTGTGACATATTGTACCACTGTTTTTATTTTCTGGTTGGTTAATTATAAAAAAATCCGAATATATAAAAGCTTCAGATCGAACATTCAGTAGGCCCCGTCCGCTGTTGAAAATTTCCCCCTCCACGATCAAAGTACCTAAATTATAAAACATTATTGGCATCAAACTTGAAACAGGCATACGCACAATCTAGTTCTTTGCAAGAGAGAAGCAGTCAACAAGTTTCAATAACAAAGGCAAGCCATCATTATATTTCTATCGTCACATCCCTATCATTAATCTTATCCTTTCAATCCAGCTTCATTTTATCCAGCCAATTTCTACGTTCCCACTTCGAACCTGCCTTGATTTCTACGTTCCCACTTCGAACCTGCCTTGATTTATATTTCAGTGTTCAAAATCCGAGGCGTTGATTTCACCTACGAACGAGAGACGAACCAATCAGAACGTACACGTCGATTGTGAGTAGAGTGACATCATCTTCTATTTGCGGCGTCCTTCCTCGTAATATGGTGTTTGTATTAGCCCACTATATGGGTCAGCCAATCAATAAAGCTCTTGTGCGACCCATTTCGGATTTCAAATGTTTTCGAGGTCAGTGACGTCTCATGTCTATTTATAAGTTCTTTGAACATCGGAAGAGGCTAGATATATCAAGGGAAGTTCGAAGTGGGAACGTAGAAATTCGCTTGATAAAATGAAGATGTATTCAGTCGTTTTCTTGAGTATCTTGAAGATCTTGCATTGCACGATGTTCGTACTTGCACGGACACTTGCGCCGGGTTGAGTACAATTAGATGCGAAAGATCTTTCACATTAAGGCCGTACTTTGCTATCAGTTTTGGGATACTTATCACCTAATTTGAGACAGTTTGAGTAAAGGCCCCCTTGACGGTATCGCCTTACATAATCAGTTTCTGCAAAAAATATTGTGACGGTGATTGAAATCATGCGCCATATAAAATTAGAAATATATCATTCTTTTATTCATGGAAAATAGAAACTTTGTGTCCTTACTTTGGTGCGATTAGTCGCTGTGATATTATCTCGTGGACAGACATCAGCGGTCACGTTCTGAGCGAGACTTGTAGTTTGCTGTGTTACCATGGCAACCATAGCCTGGCTGAGGTTGTACCGAAGCATATATGCAATGCCTGTTCCCACGGCTACCAATACAACCAGGGAGTATCGGGTGGATATAAAACCTGGTGAACAAAAAAAGAACATGCTTACTGTTGGGACTGTGAAGTTCAATATATCCTGGTAAAGTATGTTAATTGATAGTTATTGAGATAGAGTAATCAGTTCCTCGCTATAGGTATACGGATTCTCTAATCTAATTTCGCTTAAGCCGGTGCTAGGGGCCGTGTGGATACTTCATAGTGTCCACATTAACAGCTGCAATACATACGCGGCTGAGATACTAAGGCTACGTCCGAGAATCCACCGTATTCTCGGGTCAGAATGTTGGGTGCCGAGGGAAGCCCCACTGTGGAGTCATATGGTTGCTTTCAAGACGCCAGACGTCGATCTTTCCCAGCTCTTGCATATCGTTGCAAATTATTACCTATATATGTCAGGATTCTGCTGGTGGACTGTTAGTCCCCGAGGCCCGCTCTCAGTACATGTCATTCGACAGATATATGTGGGTTCATTGTTTTGGCGAGAAATTTAAACCGTACGACGTCGGGCATTACAGTTTAGTTTTTCTTAGTATTTTTGCATTTACCAGGTTTACCCCATGTTGAGGCGTTTAATCCATCAGACGTCGTCGATGCTCCTCCATTAACATCAGATGAGTTACGCTGTATTTGTTAGAGCTGATGTGTCATCACAGCTCCGTAGGTAGCGTATCTAATTCCGCTTAAGCCAGTGCTAGGGGCCGTGTGGATACATCATAGTGTCTGCGATAAAAGGGCGGCTGAGATACTAAGGCTACGTCCGAGAATCCACCGCATTTTTGGGTCTGAATGTGAGACGCCGAAGCTTTCCTGTGGAGTCAAATGGTTGATTTGAAGTCGCCAGACGTCGTCAGTTTTTTCACCTCTTGCATATCGCTCCAATCTCCCAACTTTTTCATGGGTGCGAAGGAATATGGGTAAATTTTAAATGGATGTTGCTCAAAGGTGATGGTTCCAGAGTTTTCGTCCAATTTGACGCATTTGCCTTGCCTCATAGGGCATGAAACTAATCTATTTTAACAAAATATAATAGAAACTCAACTTTTTTAAGTAAATATAAATGAAACGAGAGATCCTGAAGGATCTTGGCGCCCACCATTGTCCGATAATTGTAAGCTAATGACTAGAGGATATTTTTGTCCATTGTTACTAAGAACAAACGATTGATTTGTAATTTTGTTTACAGAATTTCGAAGCTGAGCGAAAAAGATTGGAAAAGGGACACTGAAAAACACCAAGATATAATCTAAGTTTCAGGAGTTTCAAGATTTCTAGAAACTGTACTTATGTCGGTTGTTATAATACAAGAGAAATGAGCAAAGTTAGTCTGAAAGTGAATGTACATGTACGGAGGATCCTTCGCCTTTGTTTTGTAGTATTTTTATTTATTTATTTTTTTGCACGTGTCATCATTGGGTACTGGAAGCGAGGACCAATCTCTTTGACACTTTGGCATGAGCTATGAAACATACTTAAGATTTTATAATTAGGAACGAATGCTAATTCTGTTCTGTTTACTGGGCTAGTTTGAGATATCTCTTTAAAAATACCATGTTCGAAAATAGTAAGATGGCACTATACTTAATACTGAAGAGATCCGGTCCGCGCAGTAATGTTGAAACTTCGAAAGTGCCTGAATCCTGATTATCTCCTTTGGATCGAAACATGCAGTAGTCTACAGTTGTCGAATTGTGACATTGAGTCACAAGAGTGACCCTGTGTATCAAATTTAACAAAGATCCATGCAGTAGTTCCTGAGAAATCACAATAACAATGTTTCATGGGGTAATCCAAGATGGCCGCCTGATGGACATATTGGATCTTGGAATCGGACCAGAAAAGGCATCTTGCACAACTAGACCACAAGGGGAACCTTTGTATCAAATTTGAGAAAGATCCAGGCAGTACTTCCTGAGAAATCATGATAACAAAATCTCATGGGGAAGTCTAAGATGGCCGCCTGGTGACCATATTGGATTTTCGATTCGGACCGAAAAAGGCATCTTGCATATCGAGACCCTAAGGGGAACCTGTGTACCAAATTTGAGAAAGATCCATGCAGTAGTTCCTGAGAAATGACGATAAAGTTTCATGGGGAAATCCAAGATGGCTGCCTGGTGGCCATACTGGATTTTCAAATCGGACCAGGAAAGGTATCTTGCACAACTAGACACCAAGGGGAACCTGTGTACCAAATTTGAGAAAGATCCATGCAGTACTTCCTAAGAAATGACGATAAATTTTCATGGGGAAATCCAATATGGCTGCCTGGTGGCCATATTGGATTTTCGAATCAGACCAAAAAAGGTATGTTGCACAACTAGACCCCAAGGGGAACCTGTGTACTAAATTTGAGAAAGATCCATGTAGTAGTTCCTGAGAAATCACGATAACAAGGTTTCATGGGGAAATCAAGGATGGCTGCCTTGTAGCCATATTGGATTTTCGATTCGGACTGAAAAAGTATCTTGCACAACTAGACCCTAAGGGGAACCTGTGTACCAAATATGAGAAAGATCCATAAAGTACTTCCTGAGAAATGACGATTAGAAATTTTCATGGGGAAATCCAAGATGGCTGCCTGGTGGCCATATTGGATTTTCGAATCGGACCAAAAAGGTATCTTGCACAACTAGACCCGAAGGGGAACCTGTGTACCAAATTTGAGAAAGACCCATGCAGTAGTTCCTGAGAAATCGCGATAACAGGGTTTCATGGGGAAATCCAAGATGGCTGCCTGGTGGCCATATTGGATTTTCGAATCGGACCAGAAAAGGTATCTTGCACAACTAGACCCGAAAGGGAACCTGTGTACCAAATTTGAGAAAGATCCATGCAGTAGTTCCTGAGAAATCGCGATAACAAGGTTTCATGGGGAAATCCAAGATGACTGCCTGGTGGCCATATTTGATTTTCGAATCGGACCAAAAAGGGTATCTTGCACAACTAGACCCTAAGGGTAACCTGTGTACCAAATTTGAGAAAGACCCATGCAGTAGTTCCTGAGAAATCGCGATAACAAGGTTTCATGGGGAAATCCAAGATGGCTGCCTGGTGGCCATATGGGGTTCTCGAATGGGACCAAAAAGGGTATCTTGCACAACTAGACCCCAAGGGGAACCAAATTTGAGAAAGATCCATGCAGTACTTCCTAAGAAATGACGATAAATTTTCATGGGGAAATCCAATATGGCTGCCTGGTGGCCATATTGGATTTTCGAATCATACCAAAAAAGGTATGTTGCACAACTAGACCCCAAGGGGAACCTGTGTACTAAATTTGAGAAAGATCCATGTAGTAGTTCCTGAGAAATCACGATAACAAGGTTTCATGGGGAAATCAAGGATGGCTGCCTTGTAGCCATATTGGATTTTCGATTCGGACTGAAAAAGGTATCTTGCACAACTAGACCCTAAGGGGAACCTGTGTACCAAATATGAGAAAGATCCATAAAGTACTTCCTGAGAAATGACGATAACAAAGTTTCATGGGGAAATCCAAGATGGCTGCCTGGTGGCCATATTGGATTTTCGAATCGGACCAAAAAGGTATCTTGCACAACTAGACCCAAGGGGAACCTGTGTACCAAATTTGAGAAAGACCCATGCAGTAGTTCCTGAGAAATCGCGATAACAAGGTTTCATGGGGAAATCCAAGATGGCTGCCTGGTGGCCATATTGGATTTTCGAATCGGACCAGAAAGGTATCTTGCACAACTAGACCCGAAAGGGAACCTGTGTACCAAATTTGAGAAAGATCCATGCAGTAGTTCCTGAGAAATCGCGATAACAAGGTTTCATGGGGAAATCCAAGATGGCTGCCTGGTGGCCATATTGGATTTTCGAATCGGACCAGAAAAGGTATCTTGCACAACTAGACCCAAGGGGAACCTGTGTACCAAATTTGAGAAAGACCCATGCAGTAGTTCCTGAGAAATCGCGATAACAAGGTTTCATGGGGAAATCCAAGATGGCTGCCTGGTGGCCATATTGGATTTTCGAATCGGACCAGAAAAGGTATCTTGCACAACAAGACCCGAAAGGGAACCTGTGTACCAAATTTGAGAAAGATCCATGCAGTAGTTCCTGAGAAATCGCGATAACAAGGTTTCATGGGGAAATCCAAGATGGCTGCCTGGTGGCCATATTGGATTTTGGAATCGGACCAAAAAAGGTTTCTTGTACAACTAGACCCCAAGGGGAACCTGTGTACCAAGTTTGAGAAAGATCCATGCAGTAGTTCCTGAGAAATCGCGATAACACGGTTTCATGGGGAAATCCAAGATGGCTGCCTGGTGGCCATATTGGATTTTCGAATTGGACCAAAAATGGTATCTTGCACAACTAGACCCCCAGGGGAACCTGTGTACCAAATTTTGAGAAAGATCCATGCAGTAGTTTCTCAGAAATCGCGATAACAAGGTTTCATGGGGGGAATCGAAGATGGCTGCCTGGTGGCCATATTGGATTTTCGAATCGGACCAGAAAATGTATCTTGCACAACTAGACCCCAAGGGGAACCTGTGTACCAAATTTGAGAAAGATCCATAAAGTAGTTCCTGAGAAATCGCGATAACAAGAATTGTTTACGGACGGACTGACGGACTGACTGACTGACGGACCACGGACGACGGACCACGGACGAAAAGCGATTTGAATAGCCCACCATCTGGTGATGGTGGGCTAAAAACTTATTTCCATTACATTATTATTATACATGCAGGCAGGAATGAAAAACTATGAATCAGAAACACCGGGAGCCACACAGTGAAAAGTGTTGTCTTATGGCTACCTGTTGATGACATGATGACGGACATTATGATAGAACTAGAACAGGAGCAATCACAACATATATAGATAAAATCATACACGTTTATTATCGGTTAAATAACACTCAACAGACTGTCACCGAAAAAAACTACATGCACACGATGTTATCATTTTAGGGTCACATATCTTTATGACAGCAGATTGTCCGATGGATTATCGCCAGCTTTGTGGAAGTTTCGAAGTCACGCTAGCTAACATCATCATACGAAACAACCGACGCTTAGAACCATACCTGGTGTGCGATCATTGGCTTATGCAAATTGGAGCGATATACAAGAGTTGGGGAATATATGACTCTACAGGAAAGCATCCCTCGGCAGCTTACACATACCCGAGAATACGGTGGATTCTCGGCGAGTTGTACATCAATTGTCGAGGGCTGACAACTCGTGATATCCCACTCTATAACATGCAATAGTTGTTTTATTATACCGATTGTTTTATCTATAGTAAGTACGGAACGTAAAACATCCCTGCAATATTTTGAAACGCTTCTGTTTGCCAGCGACATCTATAGTCGAAACAGTGTCGATGCGACAGAGCATCCGCACTGGCAGACGACCTGAATCGGTCTGTCACCATTGCTACGCTGGCTCTGAGATATCAACAAAAAAATGGGAGGCTTCTCCTGGCCTGAGCAGCAGGTGTCGCCGTGAAATAATCCTGAATCGGTCTGTCACCATGGCTACGCTGGCTCTGAGATATCAACAAAAAAATGGGAGGCTTCTCCTGGCCGCCGTGTCGCCGTGAAATAATTTGACATGTTCAACGCTCTGCCGCTCAAGGCAAGATATGATTGCATCATCACTGAACATCACGATTTGTAGAATGACACGTGACAGGCTGTCAACCAATGAAAACATTGCGAATTTACATAATTAATATAATGATATATTTTATTGTTAACAAGACAAGTATTTAGAAAATGATGAGTTCTGGAGTAACTTGACATGCAAGTACCCGTAAATACATTTTATACAACTGCATTCACTTATTTTGTAGTAATTGCAGCCTCACCCCAATACTCACTTATTTTATAGTAATTTCACCCTCACATCCGTACTCACTTATGTTTTGGTAATTATAGCCTCACATCGATAATTCTTTTTTTTTGTAGTACGGTAATTACAGCCTCAACCCAATACTCACTTATTTTGTAATAATCACAATCTTAATAAATTAATATCCTATCAATGCTCCCCAATCGTATATGTCGTTATGTAGGATCTTAATCATTTGAATTTAAGTTGGCGATCAGAGCGCCCAGGTCATGAATATTTACTAGGCTTGTAGCTCAAGACTTTTAAGACCGCTGTGGACTACTTTACTTGCAGTTGGGAAGAGGGGATAGGGTCATCACCTCTGTTTACCCCAAGGTTTATGCCAATGACTAGTCCATATATATACCCCGCATTAGGGCGTCACTCTGTCTGGTAACATTAGAAGATACCCGTCCAGCATGGAGACTGATTCGGTTGAGCCACCAAAAAGCCCCGATCATTAATATCCACTTCAAAGCACTATGAAGAGTTCTCGGGATTGGCTGACGCTCGAGCTACTGCAAACCGGTTAGATCCTGCAAGCGGCATATCCAAATGAGGAAGTAGATATGATTAAATTTTAATTAGTTTGTAACAATTATAGCTTCACACCAGTACTCATTTCTTATTTTTAGTAATTTCACGTGAGTATGTGAAAAAAACATAAAACCTTGCAGCACACCTATGAGGTTATATCTCATTAAATGATAGTAAAATAATAAAGTGCCATATGTCTAATTTGCATAACAGTAGGCCAATCTGTCGCGCTGTTGAAAAAAACATTGATTGGTTTTTCAAATGGCAAATTAATAAAAAAAAATGGAAATAAATAGATTAATGCGCCTGAAGTTTTTAGCATTGGATAAGAAGGAATCAAATGTTATTTAACAAAATCGACCTTTTTACCGCCATTTTAAACACGTTGACTGCATAAAGTTGTAACAACATACAACAGTTGTGGTTGTGACTCCTCACAGACTACCGCCACAGCAAAGAAGTTACGAAATAGAGTCTTAAACAGGGTGTGAAATACCGACTTTATAGCCGCCATACTTTCACGTGAAGATCGACTTTTAAAACACCAAACCTATGCCAATTTTCTTGTAGTAATTGTGCATGCTGACTAGAAGTCGTATTTTAAATGTCACAGTACGTATATATATATTATGTATTCTAATTTCCAGTGCTGCTTGTTTTGACAAAGCTATTGCCGATATTCCATTTCATGGTCAGGTATTGTAAAACATCTATGTACACTGTTATTTGCTAGAAACAGTTATATAACTTCAGCCCATATGATTTTACATTGCATGGTTGTGTAGCAGCACTGGATTTGCACTGTGAATCCCTAGTCTGATGAGCATGTTTTAGTTTGGAGACAGTTAACCAATTTCATTGTCATAACTGTACTGATAATTTAATGGTGCAGCATGCACTTTTAATATCAGCACATTCATACAGGAGAGTATAAAAGTGAATGTTGTAGATTTCAAATTAGACTTTATTCCATCATAGTCTCTCATCGCCACCGGTAGAGCCCACAAATGCATATATAGTAAAAACTATATCTTCATAAATTCGAGTAATGTTGTTCTCCATTTTAACTCCAGAGAACACCACTAGCCGGACCGGAATCTTTTGAGGGTTTATGTTATTTAACCCGGAAATGTCGACGCCCCATACAAGCCGACTTTCCGACGATATCACCACCCTCACTACATTGGCGAGCTTGCCAGGATATAAACATCAGTTTATAAACACTGAAAACATCAGTGAACGACAGCTTTCATGCATTTCTCCCGATTGCATTACATTGAAAAGTCTCCATTCTTCACCTCCTTTGGCGCTATACCGGTGGTGGTAGCCTCGCATCCCTTTACGGGGATGGCCTTATGGTGGCCTAGCATATTTCCTGTCGACGACCTGCTGACAGTTTCTTCATATGCTGACTACCCGTTTGGAACAGATCTGTTGATGACGACGATTGACTATGCTGTCCTGCCGTCACAGGACCATCCTTCCTTTTTTGCACCTCCTGAGGTATCGCAGACGATAAGTCACCCAGACGGTGACTGACGAAAACAGTTGGTGCCCTTGTGTGTTGGCCATTGTGAAATGTGCGGTTTACAGTTTACAGAGCTCTGAGACGTCGTATTCCCATAAATTTCTTGGAACATTTCGGACTGAATCCTCAGACAAGTATTGAACAATCATCTCATGTGTATCAAGGTAACGCCTTATATGAACTGTTGGCAAC
The DNA here is from genome assembly GCA_036873755.1 of Hanleya hanleyi. Classification (NCBI taxonomy): domain Eukaryota; kingdom Metazoa; phylum Mollusca; class Polyplacophora; order Lepidopleurida; family Hanleyidae; genus Hanleya; species Hanleya hanleyi. The sequence continues at coordinate 9,757 of JAVTVY010057221.1, read as the reverse complement.
TTCCGGGAATTGTGTGCGTTTTGTTTCGTTTATTATCGATAATACTGCATGCCTAGTCAAGTTGATAAATCAACGATAAAACTAGTAGATTGTATTAACTTTGTGACTGGTAAATTTAGTGAGTTGATGATTGGTAAATTCAGCTTTAATTCTTTGGATGAGAACATTGTGATGTGATTCCACAGTGATTTTTTTATTAGGACTTTTAACGCGATCGGTTTCCATAATAGCTTGTGTATCTGATAAGCTAAACACTTTTGAGCTTAATGAAACTAAGATTATCGCGTATATAGTGATAGGTCCTTGAGACACTCTGAGTACGTACTAGTTATTGTAGCATATAATGTTTGGTAGGCCATGAGAACTTCGTTGATATAGGCTGCAGAGCCATTACACTCCCCGGTTAGGATGTAGGAGCCTGGTTATTTTTATTGTTTATAGTATCATCCTGAATTCTATTATTATTGTTTGGATCCTCAGTTATAAGTCAAGACGTTGGATGGCGAATTGATTTCAATTAACGCGTAATGACAACTTATTCCAGTAAGTAACTTTAAGTGCAGTACTTATTGTGTCCATGTCGACCATTAACAGGTCTAGCTTTCATAGTGAGTAACGTAAGATCCTAATGTTAACCCTTAAGGATGAGGTATTACTTAGCATTGGCCATGCTAAAGAAGTCAAATACTTGGTGATTGCCATGGACAATATTTGAGACATATATAAGAGAATTGTGTCTGTGTTTGAGTTATTTTTGTTGCAACAATATAGAGATACCATGTAGTGGTATGAATTGGAAAATGGGCGTTGTCATTTTATGCAGAATTCTTTGTCACAACTGATTGAGTTTCCTACGGGATTCCTTTCTACTGACATAACAGTTTTTATTACAATAAACTGCTTTTGCTTCTCATGTACTGTTTTGGTAAACTGTTTTTTTTTGTGTCATGCTTTGGTAAACTGTTGCAAACATTTTAATGCATGTTGGATTCCAACACTACGCTACGGACAAGGACTATGATGATTGGATAATGATTTAAGCTATTTAGCTGATATTGCGGATAGCGAACTAACCTATGAATACGGACTACGCTATGAACTTTGGATATCATTTTAATGAATTATGCATTAGTGGGCTTTCATACAAGTCCCCTTTTCGTCGGCACCCGCAAAATTACAACGGATCCGGTTACATATCGTCAGATGTACACCCGATCCTGGACAATGTCTATCACCAGTATAAGGCTTCAGCCAATCAGAAGCATCCATGACTGTATTCCTCGGAAGCTCGCCAATCGGAATTTCCTGGTCACGCACCAGTGTGCGAGAAATGAACACCGAGCTCACTGAAGAGGAAATATATTTATCTCGGAGTAACATAGACGACATCGGCTGTCGAAACAACATTCAGGCTGTTTGGCTACGAGATCTAGATCCCAAAGAACTTCTGGAAAAGCCCGTTACCGCTTATTGTACTCGAGAAACATCCAGTTAAATACTTTTCCTGGTTTTCTTTTCCTTTTAATTCATATAGAAATTACGATAGACATACTTACAAGAGGTCGTTTCCTTGCCACCAAGTTCCTTGTTCCTAATAATAGAATCGGACGAATTTTTATGTTCCTTCTTTTCATAGTTCTTCATAATTACATTAATTCACTTGGCACTAGAGGTTGGTTGACTTGCTTCATGAGCTGCACTAGTAAAGTATCTATGACATACATGTGGCAGGGGTTTTCTGGACTCATTTATCTTGTAGCACTGGTTCGTTCAACGAGCAATATATACAACATCCCTACAGACGTGAAACGATATCTTAAACTACCTATATACAGTGTGCATACTATACGGGTTTTATTTGCGCTTGTTACCGATACAGTGCAAACTCGCACGTATTGAAATCGTGTTGTTTTGGCCTACAGACAAAGAGACGGTACCATTCGTCTTGTTATCGTCTCCGTTATTCACGGAACTACGGCTCATGCTCGTTCAAATATGACATTAAAAGAGCTACAACCTACTGGATTAAGATGGCAAAAGAAGACGTTCATCATAACATATAACCTGTCTATACATTAGTCCATATGGTCTAGCCGGTAAACAATGTACATTTTGTTCACTGAAGTGGCTATCGAGTTTCTCTGATGACCTCGATACAAAGTGCAGATAAGAAATGAGTTCAACAGGTGACAGGATTCTCTCACCTAACTTGTTATAAGATTAGTTAACCATGTGACCGTCAAAAGTGAGTGGTTAGTAGTATCCATGACTGTATTCCCCCTTCACTGGATTTGAAGGAAACCATTGATAGCATCGTATCTGGACCTACACCTTCAAAGGAATTTACCAGGGCTTTCTCTGACGTCGACTCTACGACAAGGGAGACGATTACAATTTGACATAATTTGGGTAGTAATGTTTCAGAAGGACCTGCATACGGTGTATACATATCTCGCCTGGTAGCATTTGCTAGATGATGCGCACACACAATCTAGGGAAACCAAGATGGTAAATCAGGGGAACACCATCTAGACGTAACGCAATGAAAACTTCGTGCAAAATGTTCGCCGATATTCTACGACAATGATTTCTCTCTGACAATGATTGACGTTTACTTCACGGAGATTAACATCTTCGCACGGCAGAATCTTTTGATATTTCCAACCCTTAACAAGGCCAGACTTTTCGGCGAGAGTAAACTCTTTAAACTTTACGGTTTTACAGGCACCCTGTCTGGAAATGATGCCATATTTGGAATCTGTTTCAGGATAATGTTTATATATTAGACCACGAGCTACCGTGTGTAATTAATGTGGGCGTGATTTTGAAATAGTTTTGGCTAACAATACTAGTTTCAAATTCGCACGGGATTCATATAGGGCTGAATTCAGATATATTCCGTGATATTATATCTGAGTTTACTGAGATTGGCGCATACTGTGATGATTTTAATCAAGGTCACATAATATTACTGCAGAAACTTGGGGTATACCACCAAAATCCCCCATTCAAATATTCTTAAATTCTGTGAAAACTGTCGCACGCTGAAGATCATGTCTTGCTGACCTCATTGATGACTGTTAACCACGTCTCTCTTGTAGGAAACCATCTTGTTATGCTCCCCCTCTAATTAGAGGGGGGGGGGGGCATATAGCGATCGCTTTGTCCGTCCGTCCGTCGGGGCGTCCGTCTGTCCATCCATCCGTCTGTCCGTCCGTCTGTCCGTCCGAATTTCTTTTCCGCGCGATATCTCGGTTAATATTTGATGGACAGGATTGAAACTTGGATGGAATGTGGTCAGTGCCCCACAGTTGTGCAGCGTAAAGTTTCTTCCCGTTTCGCTTATGTTTTCATGAGTTATGGCCCTTTGTTCCTGAAATCTCCGTGAATTGGGACTTGTCCGAGCTGGATCTTGGTTAATATGGTATGGACAATTATGAAATTTGCAGGGTATGTGGTCAGTGACCTGTGGTTGTGCAGCGTGAAGTTTCTCCGCGTTTCGCATATATTTTCAGGAGTTATGGCCCTTTGTTCCTCAAGTCTTTGTGAATTGGGACTTGTCCGGGCTGGATCTCGGTTAATATTGTATGGACAAGTATGGAATTTGCAGGATATGTTGTCAGTGCCCTGTAGTTGTGCAGTGTGAAGTTTCTCCGCATTTCTCATATATTTTCATGAGTTATGGCCCATTTGTTCTTGAAATCTTTGTGAATTGGCACTTGTCCGGGCTGGATCTTGGTTAATATTGTATGGACAAGTATGGAATTTGCATGATATGTGGTCAATGCCCCATAGTTGTGCAGCGTGAAGTTTCTCTGCTTTCGGTTATATTTTCAATAGTAAGTTTCCCTTTGTTTATCAAACCTAAGTGAATGGGTTATATTTATTTGTCCAGGTTGGATCTCAGTCCATAACCGATTTGGACCGGGAAAATGGCTATAAAATTGTTATTCTACATTCCAAAGCAGACCACATAGGTCCTGAAGTATGAAATTGCCACAAAACAGTGAATTGGTTGCAAAATTCAAAGTTCACGATCGCTTCATAATTTCACAACAATATACTCCCAAGGAATGTAGGTCTCATAACCAGGTCACATTTTTGGATTTGGTGAAAGCCCCGGGTGACAATCTTGCATCAAAACATTATATTATTACTTGTTGGTCGATACTTGGAATATGTATTATGCGAGGCATGCTGAAAAAGGTGATTGAAACCAAATTTTTATAATTATCCAAATTAGGCCTCCACAGATCAATACAGAACAGAGCAATGGCGGAGCAGTGTCAGATTAAAGCGGAAGGGGGGGACGGGCGGGGGCATACAATTGAACAATCTCTGATTGCTTCCTTGCTGTGTTTTTTTTAGTTATTTTTGTTTCATACACATTTGGAATTGGTGATTACTGTCACACGGAATAGGTATTTCGATTATTGTTGCGAAAATTCTTCTATGGACCACGACTGATTATTGAATGTCAGATCTGACTCTCATACAGCCGTACACGCGTCATTGGTAAAGCATGCATATTCGATCTCAGCCTGGGTACCACTGGGTATATCTGGGTGGTAGTAGTGTTTAGCACAGTTTCTCCTACGCTTAGGCCTATTTGGGAAGAATTGTTTGACATGCCGAATCCGAGAGAAATTAGACAAATATTTTTTATGTAGAAAAAGTTTTGTCAACCTATTAAAATTGAAAATATTAGCACAAAATCAACCCAAAGCCCCCTCCGAATAGTGCAAGCTCTCTTCGTCCTCGATGATCAAATACCCGCTCTACATGATCCTGTGATTTCATTGTTTATGGTATATTTAGACTGAGAAGTTACTCAACGTTTGGTTATACATGTGATTGCATTATCAATGTTAATAAGAAACTGATCTTCATTGCTCACTATATCAAGGCTACCATGCAAGTCCATGTTTACGTGGTCTACAGATTAAGTTCGATCATTCACAGTCACAGCTAAAATCTCTGGATCTGTATGTATCAAACAAAAAAAGCTACCGGTCTGTTTAGACTAGGCTCGGCACTTTAATTGTCTCGGTTTCTTATATATCTAGGCAAATTTGAATTGAAGCATTATTCATTATGTTGCAGAAGAGGGTATCAGGGAGTTCTCTATACCACAAGCCCCCTGCCGATTGTGTGAAAATTTGCCCGTTACTTGCCGGATGTGGTTCTCTCCGGGTACTCCGGCTTCCTCCACCATTCAAACTACCACTATTCGAGTGAAAGAACCTTGAGTGTGACATTTTATCAAATTGCGCCCTCCCCCTTTTCACCAATTCTGGAGAGTTTCATTTATATACTGATGCTTCAGGTAGCTTTGGGTATGGGGTTGTTTTGGGTTCCCACTGTCTCTATGGTCCTTGGCACGAGGTCTGGTCTGGCAGGAACATCGCCCTTCTGGAATTGTATCCTATTGTTCTGGCCCTCGATACCTGTTGTGCCCTTTTATCCAACAAATGTAGTATGTTCCGTACCGATAACCAAGCCTAAGTTTATATCATAAATAAGCAAACTTCCCCTGATAGAGGGATTACGCATTTTTTTATGCTTTCACTGACATGTCTATGCAGAAACATAAATTTTCGAGCCATGCATATTTCTCGCCTACAGAAAGACCAGTTCGGGCAGCTGAATCCAGCAGCAGATTGGTTTCCCGCCAGATTTCCTCCCCTTCCGGAATTCCTGGTCTAGAGCATAGGCTCTGGCAGATGCTAGCTAGCGCTAGGGATCCAGGGATTTCACACGAGCATGGCATGTTTATCGCCATTTTTGTTTGGCATATCGAATTGTTTGCGCGGTGCCAGTTACAGTCTCCCAATGACGCTCTTTATAGCATATTTGCATGTGGGGTCTCGCACTCTTTCTTCTGTCCGATCCTACATTTCGGCCATCAGCTACATTCACAAACTGCACGGTTTTCCGGATCCTGCACGATCTTTCCTTATCAACAAGTTGCTGCTGGGTTGTCGTCATCAATCACCCTCTTTATACCTTCGACTTCCAATCACAAAATTAATACTCCATAATTTAGTGCAGGCTGCTTTCCACACTATTTCTTCAACCTACAAACAAATGCTCTTCCGCGCAATGTATCTTTTGGCTTTTCATGCATTTCTCCGGGTGGGTGAGATCACTGTGAAATCTCACACTGACCTGGCAATCAGGTATTGCAGTGCTCCCAAGTTGTATTTCTGGATCATCGTACCGCTATGATCACCTTCATTGATTACAAACATTCGCGTGGAACGCCCTTCCAGTTGCGCATCGTTGAGGATCATGTGGTCAATTTTGGCCCTGTTAGTTCTTTGAGGCAATTTCTTGCGTTTCAGGGTCCCATTTTCACCTTAACCCCCTCCCTCCATCGTGCGGTCACACGATCCGAGTTGTTCTTTAGAGCTTAAGAGATCCCTCAATTCTGCAGGCTATAATGTAAACCATTATAATTGCAACACATATAGGGGAAGTGGGAAGAGGTGCCGACATACTGACAGAGCCACAGGACTTCACAGTATAGTCTTCCGGTTAACCTATTCTAAAGCACGTACCAAGAATCTAACGTTTCGTGATGTGTTGTATCTCGGGTACGATTTTATTGTACCTGTTCATGTGGCAACTTGGATGATATGACCACACGGCCCCTAGCACCGGCATAAGCGGTATTAGATACAAATCTAGAGATCTATTATGGAAATGCTCTGACAACTCGTATATTGGTAATTGGCGAGTTTTTTCGCTGTGACAACTCGTACACTGGGGATTGGTGAGCTGTATCGTCGTCAGATGAAAATCACGGCATTTAACACAAAAGACTAAATACTCACAGTTTTCGCAATAGGGCCGCTACCGAGGAGATTGAGAGGTGTCTTCCAGATACTCATATAAAGCAACTAGGACGCTGGAGATCTGACTTGTACAAGGTGTATATACAAAACACTCTGCGGTTGTCGTCACTGTAGGCCCTGGAGGACACAATCGGTCTTCTGTAACTATGTCTCTTTGACTCACGATTCATATCATGTCGCTTCAATTCACTATTACACTGGCATGATCATAGACTCATATCATGCCAACTTGAATTCGTATTGGTAAATGTCTTTGGTCTTAGGCCTCACTGTCATAATTATGGACTCATGTCATGTCAGCAGCCTATTGATAACTGCCTTCTCTATTTGTAATTTGTTAAGCTGAGCTGGCCATAGGTTCATGTTGGCATTGCTACACAGTTTCGTTGGTGGGGGGCTACGGACTCGTGCCCCCAGGCCGGTGTTAACACTTAGATTCTCGGTTGCGCATAAAGCCCATGGGCTCATGGCTTTTCCCCTGCCTTCCATGGGGTCATGAAGGACGTGGATAAATATGAATTTCACATTAACATTTCTAAATTTCTTAGCTCTTGTTTGCGTTACATTCATTGCCTATACCTACGAATTTTTTATTTTAACGAGAGTTGGAGGAAACTTGTTCCTCTCCCCTTGCACATTTGGTGTCATGCCTGCATGAATCCCTTGCTCTCCCCTCCCTCCCTTCAAGTTTGTTATTGGCCGCAGTTTTTTCCCCTCTTGGTGCTGCCTCATGCACTCTGAGGTGCACACGGTTAGGGCGCTCAGCCCCATCGGGTGTTCAGTTTTTTCCTGAATCCATTTATATTCTCTTCCAATCTAATTAAAATCATATCCTTTCTGCTCCCCCATTTGGATATATCGCTGTAGGTGATTGAATTGTGTTCCTCATAAATTAATTTATGTATTTATATATTCCTATTTCTTTTCTTGTAGTTATTATTTTCTCTTATCTGACGTGCAGGGAGGTGGATCTGTGTGTTGGAGTGGTCTCCCTGTCTGAGTTCACGTGCGTTTGTTCTCTCCGTTCAATCCTACACTTCCATCAACCGGCTTCGCTCCTGCAAATTATTCCTCCTCTTCCGCTTGCTCCTCCTCTATGTTGACTCTGGCTTTCGTCTCATCTCGAGTTATAGTCAGGTGGCTTAGCGAAATTACCGTTACAGAGCGGATAAAAGCACCAAATTTGGCAAGTAGCTTCCTTTATGCTTATTATTCAATTTTAGCCTAGGAGCCCTCCTGAATTTTTCGAGATTTCCAAAATCCAAGATGGCCGACATATATGATAAAATCTTGGATTATAGGAGACATGACAAGGCTCCATAGTTCCAAAGTAAACGTCCTGGGGCCATTTAACCTGGTTTTGGGCATGCATAGCAATGCTTCCAATACACTACCATAATTGCATTTACTTTTTACCGCTGGAGGACGAATTTCGAGATATTGGAGTAGTATATAAAGGTGAAATTCACGCGCACTAAGGCTGAGGCTGATGACATGTGGCCGAAGCTGATGTCATTTGCGGATCAAAGGTCACTTCCGGGTCAAAGGTTACTTCCGTTCCGAGGTCACGTCCGGATCAAAGATCACTTCCGGTGGTGATGCAGTCACTTCCGGCACCGGTTGATAAGTCGCTGGGTCAATGTGAATTGGATTCCCAGTCACGTCAATGTTAATGGAGCAGTCGATCCGCTTGAAATACTGGGAATCTTTGGGAATGTTCGGTCATCTTCGGGAATGTCCGGAGGGTATCTTGCCACATCAATGTTCTAGCCATATATGTTATAGCCTCTATGGCCAGCGAGAGAAGGAAAATCCCCATACATAGCAATGGAGAGACTGCTGATAGTCCACTGACTGATACCGAAACAGAGAATGCGTATCCACTGATACAGAGAGCTTGATCTCAGATAGTCAAGCTACATCCCTGGGAAAAGGGGAATCCCCATGACCCTGGTGGGAGTAGAACCAGCAATGCGGACACCAAAGGCTGGCACTTTATCCAATTGTTCGCGAGTCAGTATAATATGGACGGTTGAAAATACCCTGATACATCTCAAGTACTAGAGGGCGGGTCCCCGACATATACTTCTATGTCCAGCCAAATAGGCCCATTCGGAACCCACCCATGGACATTTTTTCTGTCTCGGCCTGTGGAGTACGATGGAGGTGTCCCGAGGTTACTGGATGAATTTCGCTGAAAAATTCTGACTGCGCAAGTGTGGTGCATAGGCAGATGTGGGATGTACCTTTTGGGGTCTAGGTGGACCATCCGTGGTCCCAATGGGTCGTGTGAGGTGATGTGTCATAAAGTCCGACTGGTATGTAGTGGAAATGCCGTCCATCTGCGCATGCGCATACAGAGAATAGTACAAAAGGGGCATTTGATTGGACGTTTTAACCGTAAAATGACCAACTATAGTGTGAAACAGCTCAGTTCTAGCAATATCGGCTTCGAGCTAAAAATAATCGCTTTGAATTTGACGAGTAACATTGACTAAATTGAGCAAGAGTTTCTGATGACCCTATGTCTGCAATCTTGAATTCCTGAATTATTTTTCTAGCTGATGATTATAGGAATAGAGCCAAACTAGGTCCATAAATAGACAGATCGATCTGTATTGTGGATAGACTTGGCTTTGAGAACTCCCATGTAAACACAATACCTTGAAGTATACAAACAAAATGAAAATATGAGTCTCATATGAACCCACGTGGTCATCATTTTGAAGTTAACAATTGCATTCTCAGCTGAAGATTATGCCAACAGAATAACATGTGATAAGATATGGTGTTATTCTGCTCAATTTAAACAAGTTTATACCTTGTCTGAAAATAATACCATGCATTATACGAGTAACATGAAAAAAAATCAGGCATTTCCGGTTGGCTCCTTGTAGTCG
>JAVTVY010057220.1:0-32032 GCA_036873755.1 Hanleya hanleyi | reverse complement strand
ATTCAGTCAAACTGAAATCAGTGGTGTAGGATGGGACCAAAATGTAACCCATCAATGTTAGAATGCAAGAGCACTATAGTAAAATAGAGAGCCAATGAAATCTGCCCACAGACCAAGTACGTGTTTTGGTCTAGGTTTGGAGCGGGCATTTCATTGGGGTGCGTGTAAAGGAAGACGGTGAGTGAAAACTCGTCCAACATGTATAGATTAAGTTTATTGCTATAAGTTATATGTATTTTTAAATACGGAAAAACCCGGATGTAAGATGAGAACCCGGTTGTAAAACCACAGTACCCAGATGGAAGATGGAAAAAACCCCACTGGGAAACCCCAGAAGAACCCGGATGTAGGCGCGGATGTAGGCGAAAGGGGTTCACGGTCGCCGCAACATTGTAACGATCGGATTGCAACATTGTTGCAATTCGAAGAGCCATGTGTTCGGCGCGTGAGCTCACTCACGCAGACACGTAGGCACCAGACCAGGGGTTCACTGTGGCCGCAACATTGTAGCGATCGGATTGCAACATTGCTGCAATTCGAAGAGCCATGTGTTCGGCGCGTGAGCTCACTCACGCAGACACGTAGGCACCAGACCAGGGGTTCACGGTGGCCGCAACATTGTAGCGATCGTGGTGCAACATTGTTAGTTCGGCACGTGAGCTCACTCACACGTAGGCACCAGACCAGGTGTTGTTGAATGAAATGGAGCACTGCGGTACGCGAAAAGTTCAGGTTAGAAAAAAAAGAGCCGGGCGTGCCGCCATCTTGAACCAGAAACCAGACGCCGCCATCTTGGATATGTCCCATAATGCACCGGGTCAAAATACTCGCTTCTGATTGGCTGAGGGCAGCGCGCCGCACAACCGGAAGTGAGCGCGCCGCAAATGGGAGGCAATTTCCACTTTTCCTACTACTAACCGGCAAATGATCACATTATTCTGAATCGCGATTATCAATTGCATCAATTGGATATACGATTGTTCAAAATGTACCCGTTCTTTCTGTAATATAGCACAAAAATCTGCCAATTTCTACAATGCAGGAATCAAGCGAACTCTCCTCCCAACCTCGAGGCATGTATTGGGGACTTAGCAAATAACAGTTGTTAAATTGCTATAATGCCCTATCCCCATGAACGAAATAATGAAGTGAATCCCCAACTATACCTCAAATACAATTAATCACCACGCTTAGATAAATTTTAATCAAACTGAATCACAACATAAATCCTTATGCACGCGAAGTCCCATGTAGCAAAATATTAATGTGCGAATTGCGTTTCCTTCACTGTGGGTTATCAGATTTGTTGTGGTAAGACATGCTCGACTGAAAACTTTTGAAAGTCCCACTCCCTGGGGCATATACACTTAATGCCAGGCCCGACTCTTGCTGAAGATGATTTCTCGTTTGACTCTTGCATATCTCATATTTGCTTTTGTTTATGTTATAAAATACCCTGATGCGTATAACCCATGGGCAAAAAATATACATTTAATTTCTATGCAAAGATGAATTATAAAAAGGAGATATGATCTTGATAGCGGTAACGATTGAACCGTGACCTAATTTTATTTTTAATTTAATATTGTTTTTGCCTATTAAGGCGGATGTTTCATCTGTCGGCAATATGTGCACATCTGCAGTCACGATGAATCCACTCGCCGATCAAACCATTCGTAATTAGTTGCGAAAGGGAATCCATTTATCGGCTTTGGTGCCCAGGCCAAACAAAGTGTCCACAGTCCTTCTTTGCGGTTTTGAGAAGCTCGAAAATCTACATTTACAGCGAAGGAATCTTCCGTGAAACACACAAATGGTGGACAGTTTACGACAAGCGGCAAAACTGGGTGGTTTTGCTTTGAGTTTACTATGCAGCATTGTTAATTGCATCACCCTTTCTTTCAACGTATATGCGGTACCTTTGAAAGAGATATTCAACCTGACCCAATCTGAAGGTATGTATACCCCGCAGTCAAATCACAATCTAGAGAAGCATAATGATCGAGCCAGATAGTTCCTTGAAACGGTTGCAACGCTGAGAAATCTTCAATATTTGGACTGTACCGGTAAACTCAATAAGATCTTGGTAGTCCCCGTCAGGACTGTACCGCTAGACTCACTAAGATATCGGTAGCCCCCGTGAGGACTGTACCACAAGACTCAATAAGATATTGGTAGTCCCCGTGAGGACTGTACCGCTAGACTCACTAAGATATTGGTAGTCCCCGTGAGGACTGTACCGCTAGACCCACTAAGATATTGGTAGTCCCCGTGAGGACTGTACCGCTAGACTCACTAAGATATTGGTAGTCCCCTTGAGGACTGTACCGCTAGACTCACTAAGATCTTGGTAGTCCCCTTGAGGACTGTACCGCTAGACTCACTAAGATATTGGTAGTCCCCGTGAGGACTGTACCGCTAAACTCATTAAGATCTTGTTAGTCCCAGTGAGGACTGTACCGCTAGACTCATTAAGATCTTGGTAGTCCCCTTGAGGACTGTACCGATAGACTCATTAAGATATTGGTAGTCCCCTTGAGGACTGTACCGCTAGACTCACTAAGATATTGGTAGTCCCCGTGAGGACTGTACCGCTAGACTCACTAAGATATTGGTAGTCCCCGTGAGGACTGTACCGCTGGACTCACTAAGATATTGGTAGTTCCCTTGAGGACTGTACCGCTAGACTCACTAAGATATTGGTAGTCCCCGTGAGGACTGTACCACTAGACTCACTAAGATCTTGGTAGTCCCCTTGATGACTGTGCCGCTAGACTCACTAAGATATTGGTAGTCCCCGTGAGGACTGTACCGCTAGGCTCACTAAGATATTGGTAGTCCCCGTGAGGACTGTACCGCTAGACTCACTAAGATATTGGTAGTCCCCGTGAGGACTGTACCGCTAGACTCACTAAGATATTGGTAGTCCCCGTGAGGACTGTACCGCTAGGCTCACTAAGATATTGGTAGTCCCCGTGAGGACTGTACCGCTAGACTCACTAAGATATTGGTAGTCCCCGTGAGGACTGTACCGCTAGACTCACTAAGATATTGGTAGTCCCCGTGAGGACTGTACCGCTAGGCTCACTAAGATATTGGTAGTCCCCGTGAGGACTGTACCGCTAGACTCACTAAGATCTTGGTAATCCTCGTGAGGTTACAAAGACTCACTGAGATCTTGTGAGTCACCGTGAGGTTACAAAATCACAAAACAAATCGTTTGCACAGTTCTAAAGTAGTCTGTTTTAATGAAGATTTCAGGACCATCTCAATATATCAGTGAACACTCCCAACAGTAGAATATGCACCAACGACAGGAATTATTGCTGCAGATATCCTTCATATAATTGACTCATATCCTACAATGTATGCTCCCACGCGGGATTCCAATTCTAACCCCTCAAGATCGTTTGTGTATATCACGTCCCTTCAAGCCCGTTCTGAAGCAGTTCAACGGGATATGTCTTAATTCTGTAATGTTGGTAACTCGTGTAGGGCCTACATGAAAAGTCTACAACAATATGATAATAGTAGTATTTTATTATATATACTGATCGTAGCACAGTAGAACAATATTAGATGCTGTGGTAATACGTGTATTGTAGATATACATAAGATTATACCATTGTTCTCTTCTTTTTTGCTTATGTATTACTCATATATTTGCTCGGCCTGTAATAGGTGTATTGCAAATAAATTCAAATTGAAATTCCCTTCTGATGCAAAATATCACGAAACCATCGACTCGAGTAGTAGGGAGAGGTGATATTCGGTAGCATTTTGCCGGGGGAGGTAACTCTTGCATCCACCAGGGGGCGCTGTTTCCAGGTTAAAGGTATAGGGGACGCCACATCGCCTTTCACCTCTGTGGCGTCTGAGCGCCACCAGCTCAACGTCACGTGGAGGTCAAAAATAGTTCCGGCAACCTGTAACCTTTGTATTCCTCCGCGGACTGAAAGTAGTCCCATGTCAACCAAGTGACTTCCAATGTTAATGCAAACGGGAAATGCCAGAGAAGAGTATGGGAATAGACGTTTTGTGACCGGGGTGGATCACTAATGGACCGAATGGGTCGAGTGAGGTGTCAAAGCGAAGCGCTCCTCGATGGCCATTCAGTCATGGGTGGGTGCATGTAAAATTAGGATTTGTCCCCGAAAAAATAAAAAAAGCGAAACACGGACTTTATCCCTAAAATAGGGGAACACCCCTATCAACTCTAGCCAAAAGGGCTAATATCGGCCCCCGGGCTTATAGGGGCCTGCCTATCAAGTCAATGGGGTGGGTGTATGTAAAATTAGGATTTTTTCCCGAAACTATAAAAAGCGGAATACGAACTTTACCCCTAAAATAGGGAAAACCTCTATCACCTCTAGCCAAAAGGGCTAATATCGGTCCCCGGCTTATCGGGGCCTGCCTATCAAGTCAATGGGGTGGGTGTATGTAAAATTAGGATTTTTTCCCGAAACTATAAAAAGTGGAACTCGGACTTTACCCCTACAATTGGGGTCTGTAATATAAGGGAAATGTCTGTATGGGGTATGGGGATGGTCATTTTTTTTTTCGTGAGCTTTACTATGGGTTGTGGGGTCTCGTTTTTCTCGTCTCACCAAGAAAAACACGACGGGAGGGGTCCCGGAGCGAAGCGGTGAAATTTTTGGGAAAAGTCACCGAGGGTCTGTAGGCTATATAGGCTCATACCGGCTATATGGGGGAGGGGTGGTCAATTTTTTTTTGTGGGCTTTACTTTGGGTTGTGGGGTCTCGTTTTTCTCGTCTCGCCGAGAAAAACACAATGGGAGGGGTCCCGGAGCGAATCGATGAAATTTTTGATAAAGTCAACGAGGTCTGTATATAGGCCCATAGGCTGGCCATGGGGGGTATAGGTCCAACCTGGGAAATTCACACACGTTCATTGTGATATGGGCTGCTTGGATTTGTTTTTCACGTCTCGTCATTTAGAACACGTTTGGAAGGGTCTCGGAGCGCAACGGTGAAATTTTTGGAAAAGTACCATATAGCCCATATATTCCCATACTGGTTATATGGATGTATAGGTTCAACCTGGAAAATTCACACACGTTCATTGTGATATGGGTTGTTTGGTCTTGATTCTCACGTCTCGTCATTTAGAACATGATGGGAAGGGTCCCGGAGCGAAACAGTGAAATTTTTGGAAAAAGTTCACCGAGGCCTGGGTAGGCCCAAAGGCCTATACTACATGGCTATGGAGGTATAGGTCCATACGGGGTGAAAGTTTTGGGGTCTAGGTGAGCCCCTAATGGTCCTACAAATTCATATGAGTTATCTCCCTTGGTCAAACGGTCATCTGGCATTAATCAATCAAATCTAAACACAGTTTATTATTATTTTAATTTCTGGATTATAATGAATAGATTCTTGGTTAAAGTCCGGTATTGTTATTGTAAGATTCATCAACTGATTACAAAAACGCTTTATCGTTTTGAGTCTACAAGGATTCAGATTCGATACACGGATAATGAGCCTACATCATTCAAGAGTTTGATCAAGTTGGCAGTGGCGGGAAAAAGATTCTCTGCGAAATGATGTAAGAGGTAGTCTAACTATCAAAAATAGTGGCTCTGACGAGAAGCTATCACGAAGGAATGACTCTCCGTTGAGATTGATTCCCAAATCTCCCAGGCCTTGTAGGGTTAAATCTCAATTTTTGTGAGATTTTGAAATATCTTCCCAACAATGTGCTTATTGGGCAGTTAATGGAAGGTGAAATTTGATTTTAAACATTATCTAGAATTTTTTCGTTTTTATTTAAAATTAATTGCTCTCTATATTTTGTTACTTTTCCATCGACATTATTATGCAGTATAGTTTTAATCATTTTGGAAGCGAGCTCAAAATGTTCCGCCTGCAGGCTGGCTATGACATCAGAGCGTGATATGCGTGATATCTATAATAATAATAATAATAATAATAGCTTTATTTAAAAGAGGATGGCCTTTCATAAAAATGAATGGTGATTTTCAAATGGTCCTCTGGTGAATTAAAACAGTAAAAACAATGATTATTGATATATACAGATGAAAGACATAACAATATATAATGTGTACATAGGTATATCTAGACCGTGACGTTGAACCGGGCATTAAAACTGTATAAATATTGATTATGGATATTTACAGATGACGAAGTTTATCCATTCTTCTTTACTGGCTGCCCGGTTGTCCAAAATGAACACCTTGAGCTAGGGAATTGAATCCCACCACACTTTTACCGTGAGTCAAGCTTTACCAGGAAATGTAAAAAAATCCAAGCTGGCGAGCCACAAGCATCGTAGTGGCGTACATTTTCAAGAAAAAGCTTTTTTTTGTCAGATTTTTTCAATTTTTTATTTAAGTAATTTGTCCGCAAAGTCTGTATGATAAACATAGTAAATATGAATCTGATGTGAAATAAAAAGTTTTTGTTTTTTTTTCTCGCGAAAAAGCAGAAATTTTGAAGAAATATGAAAACCTCACTTCTTCTGGTACCCCACGTGGCAGCCATCTTAAGTTTACTCGTGATCCTCTGCTAGGGGGTTATGCAAATAGGCTCATACTGGCCCCGATATGAAAAATTACGGTCACGGAGTGAAGTTCTGATTTCCTGTCGATTCGGAGATAGCGCAGAAAGTTTGGTTTGGTGTCCATAATGGCTTCCCCCAGGCCAGGTAGGATTGATGAAGTGGATATGCTATTTGTAAAGTTGTTTTGTTTCTCTGATTTCAGTGGAGTTTGTGACATCTGCAAACACTGCCGGTCTCACTATGGCGATTGTGGGCACGATGCTACTTTCTATAGTTGGCTACAAGATCATGTATTGTGTGATTTACCTACACACCGTGCCAGGATATCTTCTCTTGTGGTTATCTGTGGTCTACAGTGATACCTTCAAGAGCTGGCCTTTACTGTGTCTGTTCCATTTCATCGCATGTAAGTGCATAGCTACACAATAAGTATCAGAGTTTTTTGAAGACACTGTAAGTAAATACAGCGGACCGTCACCAGCTACAAAACGATTGTTATTTGGGGGACCAGGTCCGAAGGGCCAAAGTCCAGTGTTTGAAATCGTTCGGATTCACTATCATTAGGAACCAGGTGATCCCCTCTTGAAATCATTCGAATTCACCATTATTCTTTTATGCCCGTGTTTGTGTCCGGCATATCCCAGAGCAGACCCACAAACTCAAAACTTCGTCAGTTGAAGTGCATCTGAGTACACCTGAGAGCTTCGAGGTAAGGGTGCAGTCCACACTTCCCACGGTTTCGCACAAAGTGGCTCCTCCCGAATTTCATAACAAGGAAAGTCGCCCGATTTTGACAGCGCGATAATTCTTTTTCCCTTTTCAATAGCTGATATCTGTAATACCGTCCTGTTGCACGTAATCATTCCTCCAGACGGGCATATAACATATTTGCTGGTTGAGTGTGTCTACGCGCCACTACAGAGTTAATCTTGCCGGGAAGAAAATATTTGGCAGGTCAAACTCCGCACTTTTTCGAGGCGCGAAAATGATGATTCCTTCGTAGCGATAAAATTTAGCAAATAAGCGAGTAGGTCGACATTTTCATACATTCTATAGAGTTTTCCATAAGAGCGGAAGGATGTTTAAGAAGGATTGCGCGTCTTTCCTTTTCAATTCCTATAGCTCACTTGTCTCCTGAAATAATGCCTATTTTGATCCGCACATAATTTAGGTGTGGACTGCACCCTAAGCGAATACAATTACTTGTCCATGTAAGTCTACACAAAAAGACTCCTTACAAATTCTCAAAGAGTTGTCTTGACATTTATTGAAGCAGATATCTGTATATGATAGGCGTATATGTACTATCAACCGACTTGTTTTTAGCATAACCCAGTCACTCGATGTGTAATGTAGGTTCTACTTTTCCTCGTTCTGGTCGTTCAAAGATGTAGTCAGAACTGGCCAGCCTTCAAATCGACATCTCTGTAACATTCACGACCAATCATCAGGAGTGTTTCAATGTTTTATCACTGACTGCTACAAGGATATCTTTCACAATGTTGAAACGCTGGACAATTAATGTGAACTTCCAGACGTATGTCTGACTTTTGTAGAAACGATTGCCCTATTACTGAGGCAATCAGGCTAAAATGGAAGCCAATCAGCATTCCAGCAGACATGCTAATTACAAGGTCAAGCGGTATGGACATCCTCAACTTTCGCGCTTATCGGATTTGAAGGTGGTTTGCTGATGCCAGAGAACTGCTTTTCGATAGTACCTCGGCGCAATATGGCAGGTGTTAGGTAAGACATTTAGGGTTACACCTACACATTTCATAATAGTCAGTAGGTCGAGTACCGTACTACTTGTCTATGACGACGATGCTTGAATATATCCATCTGAACATTTTATCCATTTATTTTATGTTGATCCTTAGGTCAAATATTATAACCGTGTCCAAGTTTTTGCCCTAGCTTTGAAATCTAGCAAACTAATGTGTATCCACACCTGATTTGATATGCCACAGGCGACCATCTTGAACATGGAGGCCATTTTTCAAGAAAATCGAGCGGATCATAATTTTTTATCGATCAGTAGGTCAAATGGTATTAAACTGCGTCAAATTCGTTGCTATAATCTTGATATGCAGCAAGTTTGAAGTTAATTTAATGATTTAGGGGCGATTTCGCTATTGCACTGACGGTCATCTTAGAATAACTTCTGGTCGTTCCTATTTATCAGCTGATCAAGTACTATAAATGTGCCAAGTTTCAGGCTTTACCTCAAAGTGCAAAATTTCGTCAATTGCATGCACCATATTGCTGTACTATGAAAGAAATACTCACCATAAAAAATCCAGAAAATATATCAGGAGAAAGAGCAAACTAACAAACGATGTGAAACCAACTATTTGCTTGGGCCACATTTTCCAACTGTAACCTCAATGGTCCCGGAAGCCACCGACGTTACCTCTTTGGAATCCATTCTGGTCTCGCTTGGGGAAAACCATGACAATATTATATAGCTCACTTAATTTGACGTTGGCGATGTTCATTTCAATTTCTTGCGATCTTCATTCATTTATAGCGGCTTTAGAAAATCTTCCTTCAGTTTGCAGCGGTCTTGTTATTGAAAAAATCTAATTGTTTTAAGCATTGTTCTTGAATTTTAACCTTCAATTTGCAACGGCCTTCTTTTGGAGTGCTTTGTGGTATCTGGGACGAATATTAAAGGGATATGAAACGTACCCCAACATCAAAGGCGCCGCCGCGAGCTCCCGCTGAACGTATGTCTCGCCTGCCAGGTCTCGCGCTCTACGCGCGTGAGCCTTTGCATCGCCTAGTTTTCGTCACGAATTCATTCCAGATTTTACCAGATTTTACCAGATTTACAGACGTTCTTCTGCAGTAATTTGCATGAGATTATTTGATCGAGACGGGTACTATTTTGAGAGAAGAAACTTTTGAGGGATTTTCATCGAAAAGATGCATATTTTCATGACAACTTTCGACCGCTCTGCGCTGCCGATAACTGAGCGGCTGGAGCGGCGAGGAAAAACTCATTTTCCCCTTCTTTGTGATCAAACTTCTCATTTATCTCAATTTTTGAAGTATATCTGTGCTAGTTTTTACAAAATATGCAAGCATGTCATTGACAGTACGCAAAATGTTTTAATTTTCCATTTTCGTTTTTGTAAATAATTGCTCGTGAAAATCGTAAAAATGCCAAATATGTAGAATTCTGAACAAATCTCACAATTCTTGTACGTTTTTGTGATTGAACTACTCTTTTGGGTCATATGTTTTTTTAGATTTTTTTCTCTGTGCACTAGTTTTGTTTCTTGTCGTTTGCATGATGTATTCCTTTTGCCACTCGTTAAGCTGTAAAGGATTTTTTTTTGTCACCAATCTTGGCCTAAATTGAGTTGACTGGCGTTCACGTTAATGGAGCCTTGTTGACAAGCACGTGTATTCGCCCAGCATTGACCAGCGAAACAGGGCGGGACTCGCAGCGAAGCACACGTGACAGTCTTTTGCACACAAAAGCCAATCAGTGACGAGGCGTACTAATTAACCAATCACTAATCACTCATTAACATATCAATTAGCGAGACAAACCCTAGTTCAAAGAGAGGAGCCGCGTTTCATATCCCTCTATACTCGTCCCAGGTGGTATCTACCTTCTGTTGACAGCGGTTTTCTATCAGAGCGGTATTATAAAAACAGTAACTGTAGATAACAGCGGCCTTCATATGGAGCGGCTTTCTAAAATCTCCCTTCGTTGGAGCTGGTTTGTTATTCAGCCGCTTTGCTAAACTAATTACATCCATTTGGACGCGGCCTTTTCATTTAGCGGTGTTTTTAAATCTCTACGTTCAGTTTTCAACGGTTTACTTATTTAGCGGCCTTCTAAAATGTATTCTTGGTTTGCAGCAGATTTTGTTATTCAGCGGTCTCCGTAATTCTACATTCAGTTAACAATGACCTTCTTACAGAGCGGCTTTATAAAATATTCCTTCCGTTTGCAGTGGTCGTGTTACTGAGTACTATGCTAAAAACTTTAGAATGAGGTGACTTCGAGCTTATTAAACTAAATCTTCAGTTGGCAGTTGTCTTCTTTTTGAGCCGCCTTCTGAAATCTCACCTTGGCTCGATGGGTTTTGATATTCATCGATTTTGTTAAAATTTGATACATTTGACAACGGCCATTTGGTGTAGCGCTCTCATAAACTGGTCTACAATGAGTTTACAGCGGCCTTATTATTGAGTGGCCTTCTAAAATGTATCCCTTGCTTGCAGCGGTTTAGTAATTCACCGTATTTATTACAGCGGCCGGTTTGTTCTTGAATGTATTCTTGAATGTTTGGTATCAGTTCGTAGGGGCGTTCTTCTTGATAATCTCGTAATAGCTACCGTCATTTGGGAGCAGCCTTGAGCGGTATTCTAAAACCAATAGTCACAGTTGGCAGCGGTCTCTTGCATATCGCACCAATTTATCTGGGGAAACTTCTCAGAATCTCCCCTTGCCTTACAACTGTTTTCTTATTTGACGGTCTTGTTCAAAGAACATGCCATCCATACCAATTATTCTTCAGATCCATTTGATAAGGGTCTTCTCATTCAGCTGTGTTCTTAAATGCCTACCTTCGGTTTGCGTCGGCTTTCTTCTTGATCGGACTTAAAAAAATCTACAAATATCCTTGGCTTGCAGTTGTTTTGTTATTCAGCTGCCTTTCAAGTTCTTCCCTCTATCTCGCAGCGGCCTCATTCTTAACGGATTGTAAACTCTACTCTTGGTTTGAATAGGTTTGTTATCTGGCGATGTTTTAACTTGCAGAAAAGCAAAAATTTTGAAGAAATCTGACAAATATATCACTTTTCTGGTACCTCACATGGCCGCCATTTTTAATTTACCCATGATCCTCTACCCGTGGGGTAATGCAAATTGGTCTAAAATGACCCCTATATGATAATTTACAAGGTCACGGAGTCTCAGGTCTCAATTGTTTGTCGTTCCGGAGATAAGAGCAAAATACCAACGGAGTAGTGGGGAAGTGCCCCTCCCCCCTTAGGCCATGTAGGGTTAATGAGTAACGAAGTAAATAATTGCTAACGAGTGAATGGAGTTCAAATCTGAGAACTGCACCGTGTAGCAACTCGACGCATGCCAAAAGAAGATCTCCCCGGTGAGAGCATTTAACACACTGCTGAATAACAGAATTGCTCCAAGGCAAAGGTAGATTTCAAGAAGCCGCTCAATTGAGGGCCGCTACAAGATTTAAGAAAATAGCTGAATAAGAAGGTCGTTTCTACCTGAAGGTAGGACTTACAAGTCGAAGAGGGTTAGATTTGCCCTCCGTTGTCAACCTCTGAGCAGCTGTGATTGGCTAATGTTTTGTTTTCACAATGAGCGTTCTCATTGGTCGACAATTGACATGAAAACAAACCAAGGTGAAGTGCTTGTTCTTAGAACCTACACATACACCAAGGTACACGAAAAGAATTAGAATGCCCCTGAACAAGAACACCGATGAATACTGCAGGTAAAAAATTTAGAAAGCCGCTAACTGAAAAGACCGCTGCATATTGAAGGGAAAAATTATGATTTAGGAAGACTGCTGAATAAGAAAGCTGCTCCCGAACGAAGTTGATATAGCAAGAAGACAACTTTTATCGCTATGGTAAGTATCGTCTTGGGCAATCAGTTTTACTTGGACCGCCTGTCACAATTGTGAGAGCAGCCATGCTTATGATGGACCAATCTGATCAGAGCAAGATCTAAGAACAATCTGATCAGAACAAGATCTAAGAACAACGCAAAATAAGAACACCGCTGGCGACTCGGGAATAGAAATGTAGAAGGGCGCTATAAATGAAAATACCGCAATCAAGTATTTGTTCATAGGAGAAAGAAACTTTGAAGTACGTTGTTGTTCTTTCAAAAAAATATTCGAACTCATTGACTGTACTGTTTCAGAAAAGGGGATCTCCAAACTCATCCTTTCTTGGGTGTTACTCAATGGATTTTTCTATTCCTCTTTTTTCAGCTTCAGGGAACGAAATGGCGTTTTACACGTTTCTGTCGATTGGAGCTGGGAATTTTGGCAAGAAAAACGTGGGAAAAGTGACAGGAGTTTACATGGCTGCATTTGGGTTTGGAAAGATTTTCTATGCCTTCCTGTATCAGACTTTCTTCCAGGAAAATCAAGCTCTACATTTGTTTTTCTTCACTATTTTTGTAATCAACTCCATTTCTCTACCCATATGTTTCGTTTTTCATAAACCGTATGCTACGGAAGAAACATATGAGGAGATCCCGCGGAACGATCCGAAGCCAACAGATGACGTCACAGATTCATCAGAAAAAAATGAAAAGGATTCGGTTTCTGACAATACACAGTCCAAAGCGGAAATGTTCAAATCTCTGTACTTCAACCTGCTATTTTGGCCTGCTACACTTTTCTTCACTTGCGCATTTACTTTCATGAATAACGTAACCACACTGGCAAAGTCTGTAAACCTGGAGCAACCACTGAACCTAGTTTATGTCATATCTGTATCACTAGTCACAGTTAGGATTTTGTTGGGCGCTATATACGATATTTTTCATTCCGTGGCTTGCGGATTTTACCTTCTGTTTATTTGCCATTTCTCCTTTATTACCGCAATGGTTATCGGGATTTTCAGTCTGAATAGTGTCACGGTATATATCTGCACTCTTCTTTGTGGGATAGGTATCGGTGGCGCAAATTTGCTGCCAGTGATAATGCTTTCTTTTGAATATGGCGTTCAGCACCTTACTCTTCTAACCGGGCTGTTTGTATTATCAGTCGCCGCGCTAACATCACTGGTACAGGGTATCGTAGGCCTACTATATGACGACGCTAAATTTCATCAGATTTTTGATGACATATTTTGCCACGGCAGCACCTGTTTTCTCTGGACCTTTGTGATGCTTCTTTGCATGAACGCAGTTATTAATTTTTGCGGAGTCGTAAACTTCATTTATCTGATATTTTACAGACAGACTAAACCATAGGTGAAATAGAGACCGACGATTGGAAATCTAGCTATGTTGTGGGTTAATTATTTATGTTGATCCATATGTTATTTGAGTAATGTACAAAGGTTCCAATCAATAACTATTATATTAAATTTTACGAGCCGGTGCATTAGGCAATCGGTCAACTCCTGGATTCTACTTCTGGATGAAATTTCGTTGACAATTTGTGAAGGGAGCTTGATTTTTATCTGAAAAGGTACTCCGTGAGTATTCTATCTTCACATGCAAAAGTTCTCACATTTTCACAGTAGACCCCTCGTTGCTGGAAATAAACCCTTGGTATAGCCCTTCCGTCTTTCTGAGATGCCAAACCATCCAGTAAACCCATATAAAAGTATATATTTTTTTCATGGGAATGCTCATACCATTAATTCAGCATACAAGCCAGTTATGCTTATTCAACCCGGGATAAATTTTCTTCCCTCGGAACGTACTCCATATTTTCTGGGAAATCTATTAAAATGACCCAAAATACGCCATATTTCGTTCATTTCCTGGAAAAATCTTGACAATCGATTTCAATAAGATTTCGTCTCAGTGTTCCCCGTCTCGAGGCGAGATAAAAAAGCTATTCAAAATATGGGATCGACCAGGCCGTTTTTTGTCACATATTCCATATGTAACATAACCCTATTTTTAAACACCTGAAAAACGTACGAAACTGAGGCTGACGAAGGTTGACTTCGCGGCCCGACTCGCCATATAGCTCAACCGAGCCACCCATCCGCATATGTCATTTTGAAGGAATGGTAGTTTCCAGAAGCTTGGTACTATAAATACTGGTTACCAAAAAGGGAAGGATAATTATCATGTGGTCAGATCCGGACGCTCTGCTGTATTAAAATTTTTGAGGGGGACCAATAATCCGAAACTATGGACTACTCCCTACATGACTAAGGTGTATTTTATGCAAAAAGTGTTGCTGGCGCATAATAGTCTGCGAGAGAAATCGAGTACACTAGTATATCACAGTTGCCATATAAGGGCTTTTTCGTTGGATATCCGTTCCTCCCCTTTCCCCCTACCCCATCTTTGTTTTGGTGTGTTTTACCATCTGAAGTACACATTTCGAGATAAAACCTCAAATATTATCGTAATAGCCATGACGATGGGTTCGCAGCAATTGTCCGAATCAAAATCTCACTTTCTAGCTTCTAAACCATATCAGATAGGCACGGAATATGTAAAAATAACTGGAATTATGGTCAAATTGATGTTAAATTTGTAGTTTCCTCCGTCTGGTAAATATCGAAAATTCTCTCAGAATCTTCAAAAATAATGACTAAGACGCAAATAAATGTTACCTATTCAGAGTATTTAATATTGTCCGTGTGTTTTACGTTGGAAAATATCGTGTTGAGTAATCAAATTAGTGTTGCATGGTGTCCGAGATAATGGATTTTAGATGCCATAGTCATCATAGTCCAAGGGCAGGTAAATCTGTATAGTCCTGCTTGGCAACATATGTTATCGGCGTAGTTGTTCTATGTTTCACTTGAAAATTTCTAAATATTCTGCCCGACATTCGAAAGATCTGAAATCGTACATTAAAATGGTATAAAGCTGAACAATTTGAGCGAAACTGACAAGGCAAATGGCTTATTACAAGTCAGCCGAACGTATCATACGTCAGAGTATATTTTTACTGTATATAAGGTATTGCATATAGGGTGCAGTCCACAGTAGACCCCTCGTTGCTGGAAATAAACCCTTGGTATAGCCCTTCCGTCTTTCTGAGATGCCAAACCATCCAGTAAACCCATATAAAAGTATATATTTTCTTCATGGAAATGCTCATACTATTAATTCAGCAAACAAGCCAGTTATGCTTATTCAACCCGGGATAAATTTTCTTCCCTCGGAACGTACACCATATTTTCTGGGAAATCTATTAAAATGACCCAAAATACGCCTTATTTCGTTCATTTCCTGGAAAAATCTTGACAATCAATTTCAATAAAATTTCGTCTCGGTGTTTCCCGTCTCGAGGCGAGATAAAAAAGCTGTTCAAAATATGGGGTCGACCAGGCCGTTTTTTGTCACATATTCCATATGTTACATAACCCTATTTTTAAACACCTGAAAAACGTACGAATCTCAGGCTGACGAAGGTTGACTTCGCGGCCCGGTTCGCCATATAGCTCAACCGAGTGACCCATCCGCATATGTCATTTTGAAGGAATGGTAGTACCCAGAAGCTTGGTACTATAAATACTGGTTACCAAAAAGGGAAGGATAATTAGCATGTGGTCAGACCCGGACACTCTGCTGTATTAAAATTTTTGAGGGGAACCAATAATCCGAAACTGTGGGCTGCTCCCTATATTACTAAGGTGTATTGTATGGAAAAAGTGTTGCTGGCGCATAATCGTCTGCGAGAGAATACGAGTACACTAGTATATCACAGTTGCCATATAAGGGCTTTTTCGTTGGATATCCGTTCCTCCCCTTTCCCCATCTTTGTTTTGGTGTGTTTTACCATCTGAAGTCGACATTTCGAGATAAAACCTCAAATATTATCGTAATAGCCATGACGATGGATTCGCAGCAATTGTTCGAATTATAATCTCACTTTCTAGCTTCTAAACCATATCAGATAGGCACGGAATATGTAAAAAAATAACTGGAATTATGGTCAAATTGATGTTAAATTTGTAGTTTCCTCCGTCTGGTAAATATCGAAAATTCTCTCAGAATCTTCAAAAATAATGACTAAGACGCAAATAAATGGTACCTATTCAGAGTATTTAATATTGTCCGTGTGTTTTACGTTGGAAAATATCATGTTGAGTAATCAAATTAGTGTTGGTGTCCGAGATAATGCAGCTCAGCATCATGGAGAATGAAGCGCTTGATCTCACAGGAGGCCGCCAACGTGCACGAATCACCAGAAATCTTTTATGCTACAATCGTATTTCGCTATCCGACGTCACACAACCAAAATCAACAACCACGCACATGATACAAATTATGTACCACCTCCTTGATTGTTTACTGAATATGTTCGGTTCTGTTTCGACATTTATTCAAGATAGTGTGGCATGAGATAGAAATCACACTCGTTCATATTTTGTCTGCTTTTATTACAATCGGTTTTTTTAAGTCAGATTAGACGACCGACCATGGAACCAAAGGTAACTTTTGATTGCATTGTTTGTAACAAATGGCTATCCATGCTAAATTAGTTCCTTGCTTGGTAAGGTTCAAAATAGGGAGGGATACCACCCGGAATATGGCCATTTTAGATCATGTTGAGGTCACTTTCGAATAAAATGAGATCAAAAATTGGCAAAAGAAATTACTTCTAAATTAATATCGCTCGTGTTATTTGATGCGATTGGCTATGCATGTTAAATTTTTGTTATGTAGTGTACTTTTTAAGGTAGGTATGGATAGCGGATTAGTTATATGATATTCGATTATTTTAGGTTAACTTTTGTGGTCAAATGAGGTCACGAATGGGCAAAGAAAGCTTCTGGTTTAATATACATCGCGTTGTTTGTTATGAATGGTTATTCAAGCTAAATGAGTGCGATGAAATGTATGGTTATGTTTTGTACGTTATTTATTGAAATTTTGAGGTTTACAAATTGCTGTTGTGTGCCATATGGTTCAATGTAACGGTGAACACCAAGCCAACTTTGACAATTTGAGGTCATTCTGATGTCATGTTTTATGTAAAAAAAGGTAAAAATAACGCGAAAATTTGTTTTCTATAATTGGTCGGTTATATGTGGGCCCTAAAATCGTTTTAAAACATTTTTGATAGCATTCTTTGTAATACATTGGTACCCATGCTGAATTAGTTCCATGGGGTAAGGTAAAAGATTTTTTGACCATTTTATTTATTGCTGGCGAGAGGTGCTTGTTATGCTTCGATAGAAATTAAATTATGTCAAATTAAGTCAATATTGTTATATATACATGACTATGTTCATGAAGAACAGCTATGTGAGTTATTACAGTCTCGGCTTCAATGGTTGGTGCATTGGTGAAATACTCGAAACGTTGCCATTAGAGTAGTTCTGATAAATCAGATTGATTCTTGCGCATTTCTTTCGACAGTTCGTGAATATTCAAAGGATTACGATTTTTAGCTTCGGTTAACAATCTAGCTGTATTGGAACCGGAGTACTGTACCATTTCAGAGGAACAATCAGTAATCTATGCAAATTCCTGTGAAGGCAAATGCGAATGAAAAGCGATTCTTTTCCAAGAAACTGTCATGGAAATGTTTTTAATTTAAAAAATTGCTTGCAACCACATTGTAGTCAGTCGATGTTGAAGTGATCTGGATAACCATTTTCCCCAATTTTTACATCAGATAGACCGTAGGGTTTGTCTTCGACATTATGCGTTACTTTGTTCGGCCTAATTTTGGATCTACATATGAGTGACTGACTATCTCAAAACCGTAATCATACCTTTTGTCCTCAGAAAGACAGTATGGGATTGTCTTCGACAGTATGCGTCTTCGTAACCACAATAAACAGTTTTTGGATCTTTCGGTGTTTGCTTATACCTGTATCCACATATGAGTAACTAACTATCTCAAAACTGTAATCATACCTTTTGTCGCCCACTCGACGCTTATACACCATATTATGCGACAATTAATCTCAGAAGCCATTAGACCTCCTTTGGTTCTCTGCACTTAAATGATATCATTCATGGGATGAGTAGTAGGTAAAGCATAAATTGTTTCACATTGACCTCAAAAATTTGCATATTGGGGAGGTCACGGGAGGTGACAGAGGTCAAGTGCAGTATAGTTCCGGCAGAATGACCAAAAAGCTACCTCCAACACAGGAGAGTTCCAATTGTTGCAGGGAATGTATTATATCTGTCCTGCATTATACCAAATCTGGGCTGTATTATACCATATCTGTCTTGAATTATACCATATCTGTGCTGTATTATACCATATCTGTTCTGTGTTATACCATATCTGTTCTGTATTTTACCAAATCTATCCTGTATGGTACCATGTTTGTCCTCTATTATACAATATAAGTTCTGTATTATACAAAATATGTGCTGTATTATACAGTATATGTCCT
Organism: Hanleya hanleyi; assembly: GCA_036873755.1. Lineage (NCBI taxonomy): Eukaryota > Metazoa > Mollusca > Polyplacophora > Lepidopleurida > Hanleyidae > Hanleya > Hanleya hanleyi. Next base: position 13,426 of record JAVTVY010057220.1, on the reverse strand, counting down.
GTATTATATAAAATCTGTGTAGTATTATACCATATCTGTCCTGTATTGTACCATACATGTCCTGTATTATACAACATATGTTTTGTATTATACAATTTTTGCCCTCTATTATACCATATCTGTGCTGTGTTATACCCCGGTGGAAACCTTTGCGCGCCGGGGGTCAGCTCTGAGCTCCACAGGCTTTGAGCTCCAAGAGCTCCGATCCAAGAAACACACTCGCAAGCACACACATACACACACACACACAGAGGCATACATACACACACATACACACGCTGCGCATGCCTGCGATGACGTCATTTCCGAGCTCTGAGCTCCGGTATAACACAGCACAGATATGGTATAATAGAGGGCAAAAATTGTATAATACAGAACATATGTTGTATAATACAGGACATGTATGGTACAATACAGGACAGATATGGTATAATACTACACAGATTTTATATAATACAGGACATATACTGTATAATACAGCACAGATTTTGTATAATACAGAACTTATATTGTATAATTGAGGACAAACATGGTACCATACAGGATAGATTTGGTAAAATACAGAACAGATATGGTATAACACAGAACAGATATGGTATAATACAGCGCAGATATGGTATAATTCAAGACAGATATGGTATAATATAGCCCAGATTTGGTATAATGCAGGACAGATATTGTATAATACAGCACAAATATGTTATAATTCAGGACAGATATGGTATAGTACAGCACAGATTTGGTATAATGCAGGGCAGATATGGTATAATACAGCACATATATATGGTATAATGCATGACAGATATGATATAATAGAGGACAAACATTGTATAATACAAGACAGATATGGTATAATACAGGACATATATGGTACAATACAGGACAGATACTGTATAATACAGTACAGACACGGGATAATACAGCACATATATGGTATATTGAATGACGGATATGGCATAATACAGGACAGATACTCTATAATACAGCACAGATATGGTACAACACAGGACATATATGATACAATACAGCACAGATATGGCATAATACATCACAGATATGGTATAATACAGCACAGATATGGTATAATACCGCACATATTTGGTATAATGCAGGACAGATATGGTAGAATACAGCACAGATATTAGGTATAATGCATCTCAGATATGGTATATTAGAGGACAAACATTGTATAATACAGGACAGATATGGTATAATACAGGTCATATATGGTACAATACAGGACAGATACTGTAAAATACAGCACAGATATGGTATAACACAGGACACATATGATACAATACAGCACAGATATGGTATAATACAGGACAGATATTGTATAATACATCACATATGGTATAATACAGCACAGATATGGTATAATAGAGGGCAAATATTGTATAATACTGCACAGATTTTATATAATACAGGACATATACTGTATAATACAGCACAGATTTTGTATAATACAGAACTTATATTGTATACTAGAGGACAAACATGGTACCATACAGGATAGATTTGGTAAAATACAGAACGGATATTGTATAACACAGAGCAGATATGGTATAATACAGCACAATCCCCAAAGATTGACGCGACTTGCACTTAAAAACACACCATTCTGACTCTACCCTACACAAGCTTCACTTTGACACCTTCCACGACCCATTCGGACCCATAGCGGTGCATCTCTACCCCAAACACACACCCACATACCCCAAAAATGCCTGCTTTCTCTACTACGGCCAGGCTGCGCATGCGCAGACTATTGAACACGGACGAACCATTAGTGTAGTCAAGTGCTCCTCCACGAGAGCTTCAAAATAAGACCTCACTCAACCCCATTGGACCATTAGGGACTCACCTAGACTCCAACATGTCCACCCCGTATGGCCCTATACACCCATAGCCATGCAGTATAGGCCTATGGGCCTACCCAGGCCTCGGTGACTTTTTTCAAAAATTTCACCGTTTTGCTCCGGGACACTTCCTATCATGTTCTAAATGACGAGACTAAGAAAATAAATCCAAACAACCCTACCGCAAATGTCTAGAAGTAGGTTTCCCAGTAGGACAAACATTGCTCCTATACCCCAGTATGGGACTATATGGCTCTATATGGGGCTCCTCGAACTTTTTCAAAAATTTCACCGATTCGCTCCGGGACACTTCCTATCATGTTTGTCTTGACGAGACTAAGAAAACGAGACCCCACAACCCTACCGCAAATGTCGAGAAGTGGGTTTCCCAGGGGGACAAACATTGGTCCTATACCCCAGTATGGGTCTATATGGGTCTCGGTGACTTTTTTTCAAAAATTTCACCGTTTCGCTCCGCGACACTTCCTATCATGTTTGTCTTGACGAGACTAAGAAAACGAGACCCCACAACCTATACCGCAAATGTCGAGAAGTAGGTTTCCCAGGATGGTCCTATACCCCCTATACCCCATATAGGCATTTTCCGTAATTTAGGATAAAGCCCGTGTTCCGTATTTTTTCAGGAAAAATTTTACATACACCCACCCTAGAACTAGGGGGAGATCACTCTATTGATAGGCAAGCCCCGTTAAGCCCGGCGACCTATATACCCCCCATACCCCATATAGGCATTTTCCCGGATTTTTCGATAAAGTCCGTGTTCCGTTTTTTTTTTTCAGGAAAAATTTTACATGCACCCACCCATGACTGGATGCCCCTTCACATAGGCTCCACATGGATACCTGATACAACTCCATTGGACCATTAGTGGCTTCCCTAGCTCCAAAACTGCTAGCGGGACCCATACAGGGTCCAGTTTTCGACACTAGGTGACCACATCCCGACGAAATGGCCAGTTTTCGACACCGGATGTGCCGCCATCTTGAACATACGCGCCGCCATCTTGGATATGTCCCATAATGCACCGGGTCAAAATACTCGCTTCTGATTGGACGAGAGCTGTGTGACGGATTTGAAATACTCGCTTCTGATTGGACGAGAGCTCCGCATTGCGTCTGCGCATGCGCAGAATGATATTCCTACCGCACACCCAACCCATCAGATGCCCCTTCACGAATGCTTCACTTTGATACCTCACTCGACCCCATTGGACCATTAGGGGCTTCCCTAGCTCCAAAATGTCTATTTCCATACCCTTTGGCCACCGCGCATGCGCAGAATGACCTTATTTCAGCCCCACACCCAGCCCATCAGATGCCCCTTCACGAATGCTTCACATTGATACCTCATACAACTCCATCGACCCATTAGGGGCTTCTCTAGCTCCCAAAACGTCTATTTTCATACCCTTGGGCCACCGCGCATGCGCAGAATGCCGATATTTCAACCCCACACCCAGCCCATTAGATGCCCCTTCACGAATGCTTTACTTTGATACCTCACTCGACCCCATTGGACCATTAGGGGCTCCCCTAACTCCAAAACGTCTATTTTCATACCCTTCGGCCACCGCGCATGCGCAGAATGCCGATATTTCAACCCCACATCCAGCCCATCAGATGCCCCTTCACGAATGCTTCACTTGGATACCTCACTCGACTCCATCGGTCCACTAGGGACTGCCCTAGCTCCAAAACGGTTATTTTCATACCCTTGGGCCACCGCGCATGCGCAGAATGCCGATATTTCAACCCCACACCCAGCCCATCTGATGCCCCTTTACGAATGCTTCACTTTGATACCTCACTCGACCCCATTGGACCATTTTATCTAGGGACTACTTTTTCTCTGCGGAAGTTTTTTCCCGAGACCGAATCACCGCCAAAACCGCTGCCAGACCGCATCACCGCGGATGAATACATTCTGAATACATACCCAATCTCGAAACCAGAGCTATCCGGTCCTGTCCTCCCAACTATGCTCTGGGAGGGCGCTCGGCAGTACGATCGGTCATTGGATAGAACACAAAACCCTAGAATTTAGAACATAACGAGAGCGTATCTGTGGGGATCAAGCCGACGTCCCGACGTCATGGATGTTACGAGCGCGTCTGAATTCTTTATGCATTCTTGCGAAACATTTTTTATTCTGACGTCATGACGTTATGACACTGGCCATGAAAATGACTCATGACTGACGTTCTATAAAGAATAGGATATGTTCCAATGGAACCGGAAGGGGCCACGTGAAAGAATTTTTCAATGTATTATGGGACCAATTTTCAGCGACCGTCGTCCCAGGGGTTCGTCGGAGCGGCCAATTTTCCAGCGGAGAGCGACCCCTGGTGGCGAGGTTGTACATCCCCTCCAACAATTGGAACTCTCCTGTGTTGGAGGTAGCTTTTGGTCCTTCTGCCGGAACTATACTGCACTTGACCTCTGTGACCTCCCCGTGACCTCCCCTGCATCCAAAGTGTACAGATGGCGCCACCATAGGAAGTTGTGACGTCATTTTTACATCCGGGGAGAATAAGGCCCAATATCGCTTTTATATACTACTGCCATGTACTCGGAAATTTCGTGGTCATACCCATGTAGTTTTATGTTTATATTGCTGTTCTATATGACATCTGTTTACGGATGCATGAAAAATCTACAGATGATCCAGCATTTTCAGAAAATCATGCCTCGAAGTACATTCTCGATGAAATGAGATTGCCGAGTTTGGCCGAAGTTGTAACAGAAGTTGTCTGGGCGCTAAAATTCAGAGTGTTTGGACGATTTACCACCCATAATTGATGGATTATGTGAAACTTTGGATGGTTAGCATGAGGAATTAACCTCTAAAGAATAAATTAGGAGGTAAAATATAGAGGTAGGCTAATTTTTGTGAAAATGTATACGGATAATCGAGAGGAGGTCGTACTTTAGTGATTCACCTTGTCCAATCTATTGTTGACGATACTCCCCCCAGCTAATTAACTTGCCAAACACCTGTGTGTCGAAAGGTGGAAGTCTAAATTCATAAAAGGAATCAGTCTGGTACATGCAGTTTCGATAACGTTGCGGCGATTAAAGGAAAGGCGGCGATACGGGCGGAAAGCATGATATTTGTTCTATTCAGCTGTAAGTTTTATTTTGATTCATTGCAGGATAATATGCCTCGCCTGTGGACTATTTGTCGGGCCTGTGCACTGCTTTTAGCAGGCAGAGAGAAAAAAGTACTTCAGGACGTTATGTGTAGAGGCTCGCACAGCTTGAAATGTTTGAGGAGCATGCTTGTCAAAATGTTGATCGCCTTGTAGCACTTGGAATAAACTACTTCCTGTCAAAAGGTGGAAGTCTAAATTCATCAAAGGAATCAGTCGGGTACATGCAGTTTCGTTAACGTTGTCGGATATATATGTAAATTATTTGGAGTGATGCCAAATATTGGAGCGTGTCTCATTCCCCGCCATGGAATGGACATTTATTCCGCTCAACCGCAAATTTCAAATTTGTGTTTGTTTTCTATATTGACAAAACTATGGATATTCTGCACACATCAGAAGAAACCACCAAATTATGGTGCGGTTCAAATTATAATCAAGATATCTTGAACCGCATCGTCTCCGTCATCGAGAGCCATGCTGTGCTCTCTATCATTTGGGGGAACTCGACTCTGCGTGTATATTGTTCTCATCGCTGAAATTACAGTGAAATTTATTAATCAGAGAGAAGCGCAAATTGATTACAGCTCGTCTTAACAACGCGCTGGCGATGTTGTGGTTTGTCGGCAGCGTGATTTGTACTTTACATATTGTAACGATCACACACTCTGGCCACCATATAATGTAATTGAAATACACTATAGTGATGCTCAGAACATGTACCGGTCAGGATAGCGGTTAATTACACTTCTCGAACATCTCAGTACTTCTCAGTATGATACTTTGATATAACGTCTAGGATTCTGACACCACAGATATAGAGAGATATCTGAACTCATAGGATAGGATAGGTTGAACTTAAACTGCATAGATGAAGTTAACACCGTGTTCAAGTTTCAACATAATAAAGGTATGGTTTTATTCGCCATAGAAAACACAAGATGTATATTGTATAGCGTGACGTGGTGTGATGAAACATGATGCAAACACTTGCATTAAACTGGTCAAGTAACCTCTGTGTATACAACATAACACACGAACTCTCATGGATGGTTATGGGTAGTTATGGGTGGTTACAGGTCACTCATCATCTCTGAATACACTTCAGATTAACACCACTTCAGTGTAAATAACCTGTAACAGCATACAGGTGTTATGGGTTTATCACTGTAATACCCCGTAACTGCTTACGGGTATTACGGGTTTGTTATGGGTATACTTCCTCACTAGGTATGCTTGTAACACAGGTACAACATCAGAGTAATACCCCGTAACTTCTTACGGGTATTACGGGTTATAGACTTGTTATGGGTTTTTATGGGTTCTGGGTTTATTCATCTATAACCATTCAAAACATCAGTTGCACACATCCGTACCACCCCGTAACTTCTTACGGGTATTACGGGTTAGGATTATTCATCGCTAATAGTCATCATAGGACAGATACATCTGTAACACCCCGTAACTCTTACGGGTTTTTTTCGGGTGTTACGGGTTACGGGTTTCTTACGGGTTATGGGTTTGTTACGGGTTATGGGTTTTTATGGCTCCTCTCTAAAATGTATGGGACATCTGTGTGGTGGGGTAAGGCTTCTTTATTTGTCACTCAGTGCCATATCATCAGTGTAAGAACCCATATTGTACCTTATTGGCAGGTCTTCTCAGTGAGAAAGCTTAGAGCAATCTGACTTCCGATCCTCTCGTCGACGTATTTATATCTTCCCGCTCGTGCAGTGATTCGATAGCGCGCCCCCTATCGGGAACCTCCCAAATTACCAAAACACTGTACAGCCACCCATAAGAGTTCACTCTACGGCTTATTAAACATTTCACAGTCATTAATTCCAAGAGAATAAGTAACTATTATGCCTCTGAGAATAATCAGATCGTTAGTTATTACTAACAGCGACAATGAATAGTTATAGCAAGATACGAATCTGTATAGATGTGTCATCATGAAACAACATGGCGGACATCGTCCAGAACTTATTGGCAAAGATGCATAAAAATAGCTATAACTCCATAAAAGAATTATGTCATCACCTGTCAGCAAATGCTAATGATCTGTACCAAACACTGATACAATCCATCAAGAAAACAGCTGTTAAAATTACTCTGAATTGATCAGGTGAGCGTTTTACAGGCATAAACGAAAATTAGGCCATCGATAACACATTTACATGTTAGGCTTTTGCACTGGAAAAACGATCTCAATACAACTATCAATAGAACAAAACTGTACAGCATAGGCTGGTCGTCTCACTACCCTCTGCTTAATTGTCAGCCTTCCACGGCGACAATAACCCGCAAAACAACAAATCTATAACTTCGAAACCGCAAAAAGTTACATTACTCTTATCATTTCAGCAAAAATATATATACATGTACATTACTCACTTACTGTCAAAATAATACCGTTTATATAGAATTCTGTGCGGAGTAGGTTCTCGCCAAATAACATTTCAGGTTAACCCAGAATTATATACGGATTACGGGTAAGTATTTCGAGTAGATGTATCACAGCATACAAGAGAATATTACCATTATCAAGGAGTATGGATAATGTTCCACCATAATGGTTTAACCTTAGCAGTCATTTTACATAGAAACATAACATCTATCTCAATTATGTACAACTATATTCACTGGTGGTCACACAGACATGTCAGACAGAAATACGACCTTGTTAGTGATAATTTGACTAAAACATCTACTGTACTTTAATCAACATATATGGTTCTGATGCGGAGATAACTCTCGCCAAATAACATTTTAGGTTAACTCAGAACCATAGAATCTAACTATTAAGTTTAGATGTGTGTTTACTTTATCACCAAAGATAGATAGAATATAAAAATAACATTTATTTTACTGTTCTCTGTTGTCAGGTCGACTCCTTTTTGAGGGTACAGGTTCCGAACCTCCTGGTCTACCATGATGCCTTTGTCTCTTCCGTATGTCAGCCATCTTCTGGAGGAAATCAGGCCTGGCTGGACTGGCTGGTGGTGGCAGGGGCCGCTTTGTAACCACAGACTTCAGATGGTCCGAACTTTTTTTCGGGATTTTGAAAGTGCGAGGCTGGTCTGCAGTTTCCGTAGTGACATTCTTCTCTGGAAGGTTTGTCTCTTCTGGGTTGGAGGGCTTCTTGGGAGCTGTAGGCTCGTCAAGGTGTAGAACCTTCTTCATCAGTCCAGTCACCTGGCCATCTCGTTGTCGCCCCTCCAGAAAACCATTCACTCTTGACATGAGGTTTTGGAGGTTTTGCGATTGATTCTTCATCGCCTCAACAAGGGTTGCCTGGCTATCAAAACATCCTTGGAATAATGGACGCATAACATTCCCCTGTGCAGTGAGGCTTTCTTCCAGCTTTGTCGCTGACGTTGTAATGGTGGACGCACCCCTGGTCATACGACTCACATCTGCCTTGAACCCTGACAATGTTGTGGTGAGTCCTTCCAAACACTCATTGAGGACACTATAGCGAGTGTTCATGGCAGACATCTGGGCAGTCAGCTCACCCAGATGACTATTAGTTATCATCAGTTGGTTAGCCAACGGCCTCAGGTCCTGCTCCGGGGGAAGTGGTTGCTTTCGAGCAGCGACTATGATTGCACTGGTGATAGAATCGACGGTACTCCTAACCGTACTCTCAATGAACTGCCCGATCACAGAAATTGGTATTGATGCCTCTGAGCTGGCAGGTGGGACCATTCCAATGGAAGGTTGGTGACTTGGAAGGTGGTTGATAGACTCAGGTGTCACCAGAGGAGAAACCGGCACAGTGAGATCTTCTATTTCCTCTGCGGTAGCATGTAATTCCACCAATGCCTCATCTGCTTCTTCATCTCGACATACAGGTAGGGCAACATCATCAATGACAAAAACATCAGAGGTGTGCTCTGGCGATTTAGGTTCATTTTCTGAACCATGGGGTTCTTCTGCGCTGATTATGACACAGGGAGATGGCTCCTCAACCATGGCACTCTTGACTTGTTCAAAGAGATCAGGATTCCCCTCCATTAACGCCATCACTGCCTTCAGTGTCTCATTATGGGGTAAGGCCGCTATTGCAAGGGGAACATGTGGAGTTGAACTGGCAGACGCAATTCTCTGGGGAACTCGTGGTGTGGAGTTTCCGGAGGAGACACTTCTCTCAGCAGAATGCTCTCGTCTGCTTCTCTTATCATAGAATTTGAGGGCTTCATCAGAGGAAACAACAGTGGCGTCGGCCTTCTTTATTGAATAGACTTCAAGACTGCCCCAAATGGAAGAGCTGACATCTGCGGTTGGGTGCTTCTCAGTAATGTGTTTCTTCATTTCATCAGGTTTATTCGATCGCTTCCCACAGAGTCTGCATCCAAATGGAACCTTCTCAGTTGTGAGGTGTTCTAGTACCTGGTGGCGAGTCATCATAGCCCTGTCCCCTCTGTAGTCACATGTCTTACACTGGTACACAGGACCTGTCTTAGCCCGGGCCTTCGTCGCCTTTTCTGACATCTCGGAATTCTGTAATACATGTGAAAAATTCACAGACTTTAGAATGGGACCCTCATAACAGTTGACACAAATGACAGCATAATAAACAGACTTCAGGATTGAGATATGACAGTGAGTGACACAGTAAAGGGACAGGGCTGTAACGTGTGGTAGGGTGTATGAATTAGGACTCGTCTGATTCATCTCTATCGCTATCACAAACTGGATCAATCAGCTTTGGTAACCCTTCCTTTTTGGCTTTCTCTACAGCCTTCTGGGCCCACTTATACCTCAAATCACCCCGGTATGGCTTCAGTTTATTATGGTGAACTAATCGCTTAGTTCCCTTCGCATCAAACTGTATTACGTAATCGAGGTCATTAACTCGAAACGTCACGATATAGGGTCCTCCGTAAGGACTCTGGAGCTTAACGCTCTGCCCTTTCTTTCGCATCTCGTGGAGATACCACACGTAATCTCCAGGCTGATATTGGTGTAACATCCCTTTAGCGTCATAGGATTTCTTCTGTCGCTTCACTGCGATCTTTAAATGCTTGCGAGCAAGGTCATGCGCATGCTGCATTTTGTCTCGTAGCTGGTCAACGTATTCGCCATATGACGTGATCTCACCATTATCAGAATCACCACTGCCAAATACCACTTCTGCTGGAAGTCTCACCTCACGGCCTAACATCAACAAGTTGGGGGTCAGCCCAGTACTTTCATGTGGAGTCGCTCTGTAAGCAGCAGCGAGGCATCCCAAATGAAGGTCCCACTCTCGTTGTTGGCCTCTCAGGTAAGCACGAATCATCCTCACCAAGGTTCGGTTGAAACGCTCAACTTTCCCGTCGGGCAGATGTCCGAGTTTTCCGTATTTCGAGTAAACGGCAAAGCTCGACAAACAATACACTTCGATAATTAGAACCCTGGTCACTATGTAAATCTAGTGGACATCCAAATCGGCTGATAACTTCATCCAAAATCTTCTGTGCGCACGTAACAGCAGTCTGATCTGGTATGGGGAATATCTCGACCCAATTCGTGAAGTAATCAGTCACCACGAGTATAAACCTATTCCCACGAGGCATCTTAGGGAAGGGTCCGAGAACATCCGTCGAAAGTCTGTCAAGCGGTGCTCCGACTCGCATGTCCCCAAGAGGAGCTCTAGGGGTATGGGTAGGCATCTTGTTCGCTGCACACGAATCACATCGGCTCACCCAGTTATTTACATCTTCACGGATACCCCACCAATAGAACCTCTGCAGCGCTTTCTCTCTGGTCTTCTTTCGACCTAAATGCCCAACAAGAATGCTGTTATGCATCTGCCACAATACATGGTCTCTCAAACTCAAAGGTACTAGAAATTGCCAATGTGACCCACTCAAATTTTTACGGACAAATCTCCGGAATAAGACCCCATCTTTGACGTCTAAATTGTCCCAGCAATTCCATTAATGCCTAGTGGCTGCACTCGACGCACAAACTTCAGATCCATAGGGTCGTCTTCCTGTTTCGAACCATCTCAAAACAGGCCCTATATTTGGGTCATCTAGTTGCTTCTTGCGTAACGTGGACATGGCATACCCTTGTATCCATGGAGTCTCGGCCACTCTACCACACACATCTCGAGTGTTACACCCTCTGCTTAGGCTGAAGTATCTACTGACTTCATCGCGACACGTAAGCCAGAGTGTCCACACTAACCCCAGGAGTCGTCTGAAAAAGGATTTTGTCTTGTATTCCGCATCTACTTTGTTTACCTTAGAAACGTCCTGTTTAGGAAAGATACCTCGATTTCCCAAATCATCGTTGTCACTAAGGTCTTCTAAAGTGATGACACTCAGGAATAACATCACCATCTTCATAACGTACTCAAACACACGTTTGCACATCTTCACAAAGACTGAAGGCCACACACGAACTGTAACATCAGTGGCAACACTCCTCACTTCGTCTACAGTTTCTGCCTTAGTCTTTTTCACTAATGAAGATTGCATCTCTACGGCTCTCTTCTGGCACCGCGTACATGGACCACACTTCAGAGATATGTCCTGCTCCGAATCTAGGCACTCACAGTCTCTTGGGTTCGGGCATCGGGACATCGCGTCAGCATTCCCATGACGTTTACCAGGACGGTACTCAATCTCAAAATCGAATGCTGAAAGGATCTCTATCCATCGAGCAATCCGATTTTTTGGCTCCTTTAAACTGAACAACCATCGCAATGCTTGATGGTCTGTTCTCACCAAAAATCTCTGACCCAACAGATAGTGCTTAAAATACTCCGTGAAGTACTTTACCGCAAGCAACTCTCTGTCAGTAACACAATAGTTCTTCTCAGCCTTATTCAGTGAACGACTCGCATAGGCTATGACACGTTCTTCTCCGTCTTGTACCTGAGATAGAACTGCCCCTATGGACACATCACAGGCATCAGTATCCAGTATGAATTTACAATCATCTCGTGGATATGCCATAATATCCGGACTCGTCAAGGCTTCTTTGATTCCGTCGAATGCCTTCTGACAGTCTTCCGTCCATCTAAATGGCTGGTTCTTCTTTGTTAACTCAGTAAGAGGTTGAACCATAAGGGAGAAATTACGCACAAAACGTCTATAGTAATTTCCCATCCCTAATATAGCTCGTACTTCTGTCACGTTCTTAGGAACAGGCCAATTCAGAATTTTCGACACATTATCGGGGTTTGGTAATATGCCGTGTTCTGAAATGACGTGACCCAGAAACGTTACTTCTTTCTTCAAGAGGTGGCACTTCACAGGTTTTAGCTTCAACCTAGCCTCTCGTATTCTCTGAAGAACTTCTTTCAATCTTTCTGTGTGCTCATGGAAAGATCGACCATACACCACCACATCATCAAGGCAAATAAGACATTTGACCCACTGTAAACCACTAAGAGCTAATTCCATGACACGTTGGAAGCAAGCTGGTGAATTTGAGAGCCCGAATGGCATGGTCGTGTACTCGAACAGACCAAATTTTGTGCAGAACGCGGTCTTAGGAATGTCTTCTTCCCGTATTGGCACCTGATTATATGCCGAAGTGAGGTCGAGAGTGGAAAACCATCTTGAGCCTTCTAAAGCATCTAAACAGTCCTGAGTACGGGGTAAGGGGAACGCATCTTTACGAGTTACCGAATTCACCAGGCGATAATCAACGCATGGTCTGACTGACCCACATTTCTTCTTCACCAGCACTATCGGAGAAGCCCATGGAGAAGTTGAAGGTCTCACACTTCCTTGCTTCACTAACTTCTCAAGTGCTTTCCGATCTTCACCCGCAAATGCTAGAGGCAGTCGTCTGGGTGGCTGCTTAATCGGTTTAGCATCTCCAGTGTCAATAACATGCTCAGTGAGATGTGTTAGTCCCAAATCAGTATCATCTTTAGAAAACACATCTTGAAACTCCGTCAAGATCTTTCCCATAACCTCAGATTCGTCTGACTTCAGGCCCTTCACCGTCTCATTGTAAAGCTCAGTAAGATGGGGCGGAATACAGAATGAGTCCGCTCTCTCATTATCGCTGGTATTCACACCCTTAGTCATCTGTCTGGTTACCTCAGGCTTTGCAACATAGTCACGGGACATCGAAAGTCTTCGAATACAGTTATAATCATCTCCGGCCATCTCATCTTCGATATCAACTAGCACTAGAATATCGGCATTCGATACACTCTCAGCATACCCCACACAGGTATCCTGATTTATCGACTTTGCCTCAGAGAAAGGATTCAACAAACGCACTTTCACAGTGACATTATTAGCAACGTCAACAACACTGGAGCACAAAACAAGATTGGTCTTCTCAGCAAAATGGGGAAATGGTTCTATAACCATATCTCCATCATTATCATTCTCACTTCTGTCAATAAGGACATCTATGACAGCTTCACTCATTCCCGGAA